>VZUI01044237.1:0-61214 GCA_013401135.1 Cettia cetti
CTTTTTTTTGTTTTACATGGACTGATGCTATGTCATGACAGGTAAAAGTATTATACAAGAAAGGTGTCATAAAATCAGGCCTGCTCTGCTAAATATCCAGTTAGCCTGTCACCACTTCTAAGTAATTTGCAAGTTCCCATGTGAAAACAATCTTAGTATGAAAACTCGTTAGCATAACAACCTATTCCTGGGTTGAAAGACAAATGCATTTACAGTAACAAGGGATTTGTCCCATGAGAATCAATAAAGAAAATATGAAAACAATCCAAGATTAGAGAAATTTGACAGACAAGTAAAATACCTTTTACTAACCAACAGAGTAATTGGCAAGAAAGCTATTAACCAATTAAAGTTGCACACAAAGTCTGTAAAAATTGTATAAAGTGAGTTGTGATAATAAAGAATTGGGTTTTCCTGCATGAAGAAAATGGAGTCTCTGCAAACTTGTTACAATAATACTATTTTTCCAAACATATGTCCCTCCACTCCTATTTCCCATATTGTCCTTCCCCTGAAACGCATCTGTCTCTTTCTAGACAGGACATAGTTATTTTGCTTCACACACCCAGCCAGCACTGCCTCACCTTCTCAGCACTGATTCTCTCAGATACTAAAAACTTAATCATGAAGCTTTTATATCTGAGACAAGATACAAACTGGAAAAAGAAAAATTCAGTAAGGATCTCCTCTTGCTTAAGTATGAAATTTATTATCAACATCTATGTTCAGCTCTTTTCATATTTTAAAAGGCTTAAATAACTACCAGATTTCATGTATCCTTAGAGAAAATGGATAGTACCAAATAAAAGAAGAACTGGCAGTTTTATGGCTGCCAGTTTGCTCAGAGTTCATCACGCCAGTAAAATTTCCAAAAATTTAAAAGCAGATAATTGCTTGTACAAACACCTTTCTACAAAGCAAAATGCAGACCATGCAGTCAGTCAATACAGGTACAAATTTTGATGGTGCAATTCATTATGAACTAGGACATATAAAGCCCCAAACATTTCCAGTTACATGTTTACTTTGGAATCCAAAGCTCAGCTTACTTTGTTGTCAGCCCCTCATCTGGAACTTAACAGCCCTTTCAAAGTTAAAGAAAAAAAAGTATGAACCTCCCAAAGGAAAAAAAAAAAAATCTCATTTCCAGCACACTGAATATTCTAAATGGTCTCTGGAGATTCCTATTCTCTTTACTACCCTGTGAGGAGCTTTTTCAGCCTAATTCAAGTGCTGAAGATTTGCTGAATTCCAACGAGTCAGTCAATTAACTTTAATATGCACAATTTCTCTTCTTACAGATATCTATCCTGTGGAACTTTACTTTTAACCAACTACTTGAACAGGACTGATGCTTTTGAAATAAGATACTAGCTCTTGCATTGTACCAAAGCATGTTCAAAATGAGCTGTTTCTCACAATGTCATCCATAAAAATTTGTTTCTCACAATGCCATCCATTACTACCACTAAGGCATATTCCAAAATGCTTGGAGTATTCAATTCTGCCATCAAAACAGATATGAAACATGAAATATAGGAAGAGGCACCATAAACAGAGACTAGCAAGGAAGACTGGGTGGTTCAGTGAATGCTATACTAACCAGTGTAACCCAAGCCAGATACAGGCAAATCAGTACTGTTTATTTATTAGAATAAGAAATATCAGTAGTTTCAGCCTGGTTTGCTAATAGAAAACTGCATACTACAGCTATCAGCACCAGGTGTCATTTAGACAAAAATTGGACAAGAAGACAAAACCTTGAGATCAATTCAGTTAATAGAGAATGTTACTTTAGGTCAGGGTTGTCAAGATTTCAGCTAAAATGATAAATATTTAATGATTCAGCCTGCTATGTTAATGTTAACCACCTGCATGGCTCTGAGAGACAGCTTAGAGTGTCATTGTAAATACCTGGTGCAGAACAAGACGGCTCTGTGCCATCTCAGTTATCCTGCTTTCCAGAGTAAATATAGCATGCCTCTAATCTAGGCTTCTGTTCCAGCACTCAGCCAGACTCACAGTCACTGTGCAAACCTCACAAGGCATCTGTACTACAGTCCAGGCTGCAGCACAAAAAGTTCATGAGAGATTCCTCCAGAGCTAGACATACAGGGTAAGGCATCTGCGCCTTCACCATCCTTTCTAGGTCTGGATGCGGAAACGTTACTGGTCTTCCAAAACACTCATCAGCACAGCTGATCTTAAAAAGTCAATTCATATTGTGAATCAACTGTATTTTAAATGACTCTGCCTGTATCATCCCAAAATTCCCTGGCTAAACGTGTTTCTTGCCAACAGAAAAATTACATTGCCTTTTAAACATCAGAAATGTGTATCAGGTTATCATTTACAGCTAATTGATAGGATAAATTGAAAAAAAATCTAATTCCAAGTCAAAGAAATTTTGTCCACTGTGTTTTCTCCCCAACAGACTCATGGAAAATTCCACAAGAATAGCACATTCACTGAATTGTGTCAAGAAAAACATATCAATCTTGCATGGCTTGATCCAAATGCTTCAGCCCACAATAGTTTTATTATAGGCAAAATTGCTTTTGGCAATTTGGGTAATGTATTGGCAGTTAAGGGTATTTTTATCCCTTTTTTAAACAAAATTTGACATTTCTGAAATTAAAATGAAGGAGATTGGAGCTGCTAATATCATTCATCAGCCTTCATTCCAGCTGTAGAATAGATTTGCTCATATTCTTTAGAATAACAGGAATAAAATAATAAATATTTCCATCGAGGCATATCTATATTTCTCACACAGAAATGCAGAAAGCTAAACAAGATACTTTGAAAATCTACTGGCTTCCCCTACATGACCAGCTTACAGACAGACTGCATTTAATATTGATCTAGTTCACTAGCAAAGAGAAACAGCATACACAGTGAATTCACTGGGGAAGAAAAATCCATAAAAGGATATAAAAACAACCAATCCAAGAATCAAGCACCATATCCAGCTCTGAGGCCACAGAGTTTTCACTTGTCTGGTTCTTTTCTCTCTTTTCTCTAAATTTGCTTCTCTGACCATAGTCTGGGTTGCTGTGCATTTTCCGCCTCCCAGCTTTTTCTTTCTTTTGGAAACTATTTAATTTAGGGTGCAATATCACACATACTCATTCATTTATTTCTTTTTAGCTGTGAGATATTCACTGTGACACAGCTGATGTCTAAACAGAGCCAGTGGATCCAGGTGGAAAGGAAGAACACAGGCAGATCTATTGGACTACATTAAATCTAAGGATTCTGCCAAGAAAGGTGCTGCTGTTGAACCACCATCTTGTAAAAGCCTATTGTCTTCAAATAGGACCAGTAGGAAATTTCAGCAAGATGGAGAAAGTAAGAAAAACATCAGAAAGCAGTAAAAATTAGAGTTGCAAGTCTCGGACCCAAGACTTCCCTGCTAGACCAAAGGATATGTACAAGACAGACATATGCTCTCAAAAGTGTGCCTTGTTGTTCGATAATTGGGTGTATATTAGTTTGAACTGTATTTCCTGGGGAAAAAAGGAGTTTTGAAGTTGTAATTACAGCTCTGTGAACTCAGAGCACATGAGAGGATAAAACTGATTTTGTTACTGCTTTATGAAACATCTGATCCATCTTAGAGATGTCTCTCAATGTATAACTTATGGCATTTATGGCTTAAAATCAGTTGCATTTTTATTTAGTTTTGTAACTCATCTGTCTAAGCAAGTGAAACACAAACAGCCCTAAGGACATGTAATTTTCCTTTTTCTTGGAAATAATGAAAGAAAAGTATCTTTTAAAAGCAGCTAAACCCAGAAGTCAGCTAGATCCCTGTATTTTTCATAAGAGTGCAGTTTCTCTTTCATATTGTTCTCTGAGGAACATGACTATCAGAAAATGAGCTATACGTACTAAAGGTTGTATGAATCTACCCCAAGGCTCTGAACTAAAGAAAAATCAATGAGCTTGAAAAATATGGTTGTTGCTTTGTCAGCTCACTGCTGAATGCTCTGAGACACATTTTCAGAAACCACGGTGAACCTGACAATTGACTTTGCTGGAGGTGAGCGTGAACTTTCAACACATGGCAATTCTATGCTAATTTAAAGAAAACTTGAATGCAAGATTATTTACTTTGTATTTGCTGCAGGTAAAGAAATGTGCACTTGCAAAGATCCTGCAGCTTTACAAGCACACTGTAAGGTCATATCCTGCTTTGAATCAGGTTCCTTTTATAAAGTGTGCTCAAGACTTATCAAAGGGAGTTAGCATTCTGCACATTCACTTCCACAAACTACTTGTGAGGCTTTTGTCAATTCATTTTCACATTAACTTGACATGGCTGCTATAATGAAAAATTCCACAAACTTTAAGCTGAATATGTTTGAGCATTTTGTTTTAAGTCAAACTTAACACAAACACTTTCAAGTCAATACCTTTGACTTCATTCTACCTAAACTACTGCTGTACATTAGGAAAACAGCTATTTCACAAGCCTTCTATCCCATTTGATAACTGAATTTATTTTTTTTTCAAATATCATCCACCATAAGCTTATGTATTACATGAAAAAGAAAATGGGAAATTTCAATCCCTTTAAAAGACTGAAATTCTCCCATGCAGGATTTTTGCATTACACTGAGCTTTCTAATTCTGAAAGCTTGTTTCAATGGAAAATTCTTTGTAGGTTTTAGTTAACAAAAACTTTGTAAAACTGCTGGAGAAAAGAATGGCTAATTCATCTGGAGCTGTTAATATATACTTTTTTCTCCTCTCTAAAAAATAGGATTGAACATCATGAGAACTGATGTGGGAACTTGGGAACTCCTATGTAGAATAGTACTAAAATTAACATTAACCCGTAACTTCAAGCACTACTGAAATTCAATTTTTTAAAAAGTAATATTCATTGTTCAGATATGATTTTATTTGCAGAGAGAATCTCTAATATTCATTAATTCTCTGTAAATTCAGAGTTTTATCAATATTACTGATTTGTGAGATGCAGCTTAAAGTAGGGGAAAACAGCAATCCTAAAATGAATTTAAGTGAAATTTCTCCTTTCCCCAGAAGGGTTTGATTTTTACCTCAGCAGACTCATTATTCTGGTCTTGACTACCAAACCAAAAGACTCAAACCTTAAAAAGCAGGGAAGCAGAAATATGTATTTCCCTGTCATAGATTTCTAGGAGCAGCAAGGACATTCCTCTAAGTTTTCAATGAAATGGAGTGTGCTACACCTGATAATCTCCATTTCCTTAGACATCATCTCTACAAGTTACTGTTCAAATAAGGTGCCCTCAGCTTCCAGGGCAGTTTTGCTGTCTCCTCTGAGCCCAAGAGATCTGGAGGAACTCTGACTTGGAAGAAGGATTTCAATGTAAGATGGCTATCTAAATAACTTCTATAGCCTGGACCTTAATTACTGTCATTCAGCTGATAAACAAATAAAAAAGGCTGAGAGACAAAGGCGCTCCAGGCAACAGATGCTGCTGATCTCCAAGTACCCTTAGGAGCCTGAAAAACCTGTGCTACTTCTTTCCACTTCAACCCAGTGAAGTAAAAACAACCTAACTTACAGCAATCTTTGTAAAAAGTAGGTACACATTTGATTATTTCATGCGTTTTTTTCACGAAGAGAATTGGAATATTTGTTGTATATTGGCTAGATTATAAGTGACAACAGGAAAAAAAGCAGAAACAGCTTTGACACATTAGCCTTTCTGACAATGATATTGACTGTGCCCATTTATATCAAAACCATGGCTGTCAAAACTTGTTGCATTTTAAAATATAAGTAAGTAAAACTTAAGTATGCTTATCCATAATTTACCTTTTTAAAGAAAAAAATTATCTTTAGCTAAATTAACATAACAGAAAAAATTTAAAAGTATCCTTTTTACCCTTATATCTTGCACAATGTTCTTAAGAATAAGCAGATTGGAAACTAGCTGGCATAGAAAGGAAGAGAATTTGGACTGTGACTTTATTTTAAGAATAAGCTCCTCTTAATTTATACAGGTGTCTTCATCCCAAAAATAGTTGTTATAAAATAGTTACAACTAAATCTCACACTCATATCCTTTATTTGTTGTTTTCTTTTTTGTAATTTAAATGCTGAATTATAACATTTTGCCTAATTAAGAATAATGAGAATAATATTTAAATGTTTATTATTATTGATTATTTAATTGGTTTAAAATATTTTTATAATCATCATGGATCAAAAAGCACAATTTCTTGACACTGCTTATTCTTGGATACCTCTTGGTAGACAGGAGTCAATGAAGGAGGACTAAAATAGAGATTTCAGATTGTTTTCAGAAATTACAAATGGATGAATACAAAGGTTGATCCCTGTTCTATGATCAGCCTCCACTGACTTTGATGGGTATACTCTTGCATGCCTGAGTAGAAAAGCATAGCTTTAGTACATGGAATTGCTTTTAACATTGAGAGAATCTCTCCAATGCTCTTGTGCCATTTATCATCTCTTTAGGATTGCGCTCAGCATCAGCAAGTGACAATTTTTTATTTAACAAAACAAGTAAGCTTCTTGACAGAAGTGCCTACTTGCACTTTCTTAAGGTGTGCTCTGTATCTTGATTTATGCAATTTTAGGGAATAAAGAACCCGTGTTGCTGACTTTCAGAGGTAGTGCTGCTCTTATTCACAGCCAATTAGCTCGTCAGCTGAGTTCCTAAGTGCCTTGTATCATGTCAGTGATGCTGTCAGCTGTCTCCTGTTAGCTGGAGATGCAAGAATACTTCTTCCCTCCAGAGCAAATGGTGTGCTCATTTCCTCCTAGGAAACAGCAGACTTGCTTTCAAGCTGTTGAAATGCTACACAGCAAAAACTGCAGAGACAGTTCAAAGTATACCAGTAACCATAACAAAAATTCAGCAGGTAATTTGCACCAATACTCAACAATTATAGTGCTTACATTTTGGTAAAACTGTAACTCTTTAAATGCTAGTGAGCATGATTGTTATTTTTCATTTCTGATCCAATTTCCACAAGTGATATATATACAGTTCATGGCATGTAAGTGAAAGATGGAATTGTTGACTTACCTATTTGAGCATTCTTTTCCAGACAGATTTTAATACTAGTGAGAAAAGCCTTAACGTGCAGAGACAGAGAGGAAATTTTAACTAATTAAATTTTATTTCTACATACATGCACTTCACTCCCTGGAGGAAAATCTCACAGAATATAAAATGAATGAGAAATAATACCCAAGAATTAGTATAAGCTACATGAACCACAGCTCCCTTTTTTCTTTAATTGCTTTTTCTCGTTCCATCTCTTGGTCTTCATCTTGTGTCTTGTTGCTTCAAGACTGCCTAGACAAATAACTGGTGAAGAATTCCTTGAACACTTCCCAAAGGGGACTGCATCTCAGAAAGCCAACTTTATCTTGATGTCTCAGCTCAACAGAGCAATATCCTTTGAAGTGACTTGTCTGATGGATTGAGGCCTAGAAATCAGCTGGAAGGGAGCATAAGTTAACCTCTTGACATGTCATCCAAAAAAGTAATGTGCCTGGATGGAAATTTCAACAGCTACCTGAATATAATTCATTAAAGTTATTGTCAAGAAGAGATAATAAGGAAGCAGTTATGTGGTTCCAGTAATAAGCTACAGAGCGCTTAAAATGTTATGATAGATGTTTCATGCATTTTAATAGACATAAATGCAAAATGTGCTAGATACAGAGTAAGTGCTTTTAATATAAGTAACTGCTCATCAGTGACATGCACTGGGTAGATGTTTTTAATGTTATCAGCTTTTCAAAAAAAGCACATTGAAAAATGAATTACTGTTCTTATAACATTAATGAAGAATAATGTTGTAGCTGAGAGCTTGCTAGGCTCTTTCATCAAGACTGAACTTAGGAAACGATGCCTTGCTGCAGAGAAGTGAAGCAAGGATAGAAGAGCCACCTTTTGTAAACACCCATGGACCTAAAACTAATACATACACAAAGGGTTTTTGCAGATGCAGTAAAGGAGAGGCCAACAAAATGCCACAGATGACTCAGAAACCAGATTCTGTGAACTTGTTTTTATGCAAATAGCTGGACAACCTAATTTCTGTGCAACATATGGGAAAGATAAAAGCTCTATGCCCATATGCTGATCTCTACTGTCTATAATCAGATTTCACTGGTCTTAGTGCTGAAAGAGTAAAATAATTCCTTACCACAGATTTATTCCATACTTCCAGCAGAACAAATAATCAAATGTATCAAAATAATTTTGATTTATGGAAAATTTCAGTTTGGCACCCTTGTCATTTTTCCTTTCTTTATTTGATTGAAGAAGAGAGAGCCAAGCATTCCCTAAGAAGCTTGGCTCTCCTCATCACACAAAGCTGAAAAATAGGATCAGATCTGACTCTCACTGAAATTAGTTGTACTTTTTTCAATCCTTTCAAAGTAGTATCTATTAATACGAGAGGGAAAGGCAGAAACTTGGCAATTCCCCTCAATATATGCCAGACCTACTGCATTGCTCATTGACTGTGCTAGTGAGAACCAGACATTCCATTCCAAGATTAATCTCTTTGATTCCATTTCCCCTTTCCCTTATTTCCTACCAAATGCATGTCCATTCTATTAAAAAAAAAAAAAAATCATGAAAAAATTCTATGAGTTCCTTACAAGTGTATATTAGGACAGACTGAGAGCTGTGAGCATGACGTACTGATCAGAAAAGCAGTATCTACCTGCAGAGAGATGGCAATTTGATTGGTTTTCCTTGAAAAGTTCTTGAGTTAACACAGAACCACTGAATTACTAAGGTTTTGGTTTTGGAAATAGTCATTCACTTACTTAAAAGATTCAAATGCTTTTTAAGGTAAACTACTAATGATTTTAGTATCTTTTTACATAGTTTTTTTTTTTTTTTTTGAGAAAAAACCTAACTGATTTTCCATTCCCTGAAAATAAGTCTTCAAGCTGTAATATTACAATAGAAATACTGGAGTGTTTCTCCATAGAATTTTAATTTATAGGCACTTCTAAATGTTTTCTGCAAACATATCAAAAAATGTTCCTCTCAAGAGCATTATATCTTAGAAACAGAGAGCCCTAAGAAACAAAGGCAGAAAAAGCAAAGAAAGGTGTTTTTACATGAAGTCTGATAGTATTTTTAATCTGTATATAAATTTAGAAACATCACCAACTCACCAATGCTGAGTCATTGTTTTTTCTTAATACTGAATGCCAACAATGAATTTCTTTTTTGAAGAGCTACAGACCAAAATTTCTGGCCAGAAAGCTCTTATTACTAAATTAAAAAAAAAATATTCACAATGCTTAGTGAATATAAAAGAGCCATTTAATTAATGGCTTACCCTAATTTGACTTGATTTATTCATTAATCAAGGTTTTTTGAGAATTTGTTGAAATATTGGCTTGTGTCATCTGCTGCCATCTGTGTGTTAACATTCTAATTTTCATGGAATCTGATTACGAAGTTTAGAATGACTGTATACAACCCAGTTGATGATAGATTTATTTTTTTCAGCCTAATGTTTCTGTGAGTTTCTGTGATTACTTTCACTAGCAATTTCCCGTTGCTCTGAATACAGGGTATAAAACAGTGATGAAATAATTAGGGAAAAAGTTGCAAATTAATCTGGGAAATGGCACATAAGACCAGCTAGTTCAGCACTGTGCTTTCAAGAGCAGCACAGAAAAGCAGAACTGCTCTGTAGTAATTACTACTCTAACACAGTCACAGCTTCCAGGGATGGGCATGTTTGGGACTTCTGGAGATGCAAAAACAGCCTTATCTCAGAAACTCCTTGATGTATTTCCATTTCATTAAAATGATTGAAAAATCAATTCATTAGCTTCCTGCTGCTTCTTATGGCTGTATATTCATATATTTTTAAAAAATATTCATATTCTCTCAGGTATTTTTTTTTCCTAGCATGCCTAGCTGCGCCGTGTAGGAAAGCTAATCCATACTTGTAATCCTCCCCATTGCAGTGACCTGCATTTTCCCCATTTAAGTTAATCATGAGGAATGGGAACAGAGCACACATGGAGCGTTCAGGAAGCAGATAAACCATGACGGCATAATAGCGTCATGCTGCTTTCTCTTCTGGTCTTACCTCCTCTCCCCACAGCTAATCCATGGGGATTTCTGGTCACTTCTGAGCACTGGACTGTTTCACAAGAACTATTTACAGCGCCTGCACAATTTCTTCAGCTCAGTGCCACCACATTCCATTGCTGAGCTCGCATAATTAAGGTGACTTTTTTTAGCATGAATTACTTTGTGCATATTGCTGTTTAATTCCACCTACCACTTTATTGTGCAGTCATTCAGCATTTTGGAGCCCCTCAGAAAATCCCCAAACACAGCATTTCATTTGATTTTCTTAAATAATCCCATTGCATTTGCAAATAATATCATCTCAGTGTTCATCTTCGTCTCTCAATCACTTATGAATGTGTTAGCAGAGATTCCTCTGGGAGCAGTCGGGAGCAGAGCTTTACTGTGGAATGACTGCCATGACAGCCCAGTTCACTAATATGAATGACATTACGTTAGCTTTTATATATTCTTCTCCAAAAGAAAATAGTATTCAATTCCTTTGCTATTACTGATTACAACAGGATTCCTTATTATCCCTGCAAGATTTGACTGTAACACCCACTTTCTGTCTGGAAAAAAAATTGTGAGAATAATTTAAATCACCAGTCCTGAAATGTGATTAAGTCATTTTGCTTCTCAAAAGCTAAAAGAAGAAAATTTAAAAGTAAAATAAGAAAAATTTAGGACCTGCTATACATGAAAAACTTACTTTCAAGTGCTTCTTCCCATTAAAATATTTAAAAGGCCTAGTCTACTTCTTCTGAAAAGTTCTTTTATGAAAGATTTGCTAGGACCAGTATGAGCTAGACACGCATAGCTCCCTTGCATACAAATCAGGATTTATTAATTCAAGACAGTCTATTCTTACAGATCCAGCACGTGCTGGAGGCTGCTTTTCCCTGTTGGTAAAATGAGGGGCTACATGCTTGCAGCTATCTCTGCTTTCCTACCCTTCAAGACTCCTCTTGTCATATTTAGTATTTTAGAGGCTCTCCCACTCCCTGCTCCCCTTTCAGAGCTCAGGCTGAAAGGATCAGAGGGAACAACTTCAGTCCACTTCAGGCTGTTCCCTTGGGCTATGCTTGTGAAACTTTGCTAGCATTCCAGAGCTCAGAACACATTGATACATAACCACACTGTGGCCCTGACTCAGATAGCCCCAAATATCCACTAAACTGACAACTATTTATAACGGCATGGCATAAGTTAAAGTATACATGGAAATACCACAAATGGAAAGAAGACTACTTTTCAGCAATCTTAAAGGGGTTTATGAAAACATTTAAGTTGTAGTGACAAAAAAGTCTTTACCTGAATGTTAAACTAATGATTTTTCACCACAATTAGGGCAACTAATTTTCAAATTTACATAAATAGCCTTGTGTTTAAGCCTTTACTGTTGCCTTACTGTGACTACTGCAGAGCACACCACTGTGCCTTGAGAAAGCCACAGATACATTACTATTGTATGTTTGATTAGTTAAACCAGTTATCTTTTTAAAGTACCACAAGTAGAATGCGTGACTTAAAACGACAAAAGTAAGATGGATGAAAACACTGAAAAGACAAGAAAGAAGCATACACACAAAAAAGGAAAACTAGTTTTCTAGTTACTAGTTTTCTAGTAAGAGAACTTGAAATAATATTTTACTGACAGTCTGCCAGGAGACTAATGTCAATTTTCTCCTCTGTTAGCGAAGCAAGAGCAAACATAGATGAGGTTTTACAATGAACAAATAGAATGAAGGCACAGAAACTTTATTGCTGCCCTTCTTATAGGCTGAAAGCACTGACAGAGCAAGGCCCTCAGTCCTCAGCAGCCAACCCTGAAAGCTTTGTCAGGGAGAAAGTAAATATCATAGACCCACCCTTAAGTGGTCAGCCAACGTATATAAAGCCTTTATTTTCACTTTAATGAAGGTTTGAGCTTTTTTGCTGCTAATCTGATTGTCTCCTATACTGCAGATTCAGGCAGGGATCTTACCACTGGCTTTGACAAATTATGTGTGCAACACTCTTTTCAAGATTTCTTCATAATAAGCTAGTTGATTCAAGTTTTCTTATGCTTTTCATTAGTTCAAAATATCTTAACAACTATGACTGAATAAGGAAGGGGTAAAAATGGAATTTTTTTAGATAATTTGAGCATTTCCCTGCAAAATTCCTGTGCTAACAAAAAGATAGGCTTGAGATGAGAAATCAGTATATCACAAGAATGATTTTCTCAATCACTCACTAAATGAGAGAATTCATTCTTGGAAGTCCAATGTGCCTTCATTGCTACTGTCTCAGAGTCTTCCCTCAAGCCAAACTATATCCATGTGAAATTTCCCAAAAAGCCACACTACAAAATGAATTTCAGACCTTTAATATCTTATGTGAATGGCCCAAAAAGCACAGCATCCCCTTAGCTGGCATATCTTAATTTGTATCTTCTTCATGATACTCACTGGCTTTTCCTCATGCTTGACACCCCCTAAAACTGGGCTTCAGATATTCCCTAGATTCAACATCCAGCTTGTTTTATAAGGCTAATTCAGAAGAGAATAATTACGATGTACATAATGGAAGGTGCACGCGTTTACCCAGAAAACTTTCCAACATTTCCTTTCAGTTTTCTGAAATACCACTTCCTTAATTGATATAGGTTAATCACCCATATCTCAAGAAGTGATGTTTCTGCCTTTCTGTACATAACATGTACTTTTCCAGGATGTTGTTGCTTAGATGTATTCCAGATGAATTAATTTTGGGATAACCTAAATCTGTTGCTGAAAAAAGCAATGTACTCTTTCTAGTAAGAGGTTGTTTTTCTACTGTCCCTGCACCATCCTGCCTTCCCCTCATCCTGTTTTATTCTACAAGTGTCAGAAAACTGCAGCAAGTCAAAATTAACAATTTTGTTAATGGGTCACTTTAGTCAAATTCATCACATAGGCATTTGAACCTTCTGTGCTGGCAGCAAAGCAATGGACAATGTAAGAGCAGGACCTGCAGACAGGAAGAGAGTTGGAAAAACACAGTGTTTAAAGTAAATGATAGGGTTTTCTTTAGAGACAGATGAAATTCTGCAACACAAAACCCAAAGAACGGTATGAAAATATCTGAAAAATGATCAGCAGGGCCTTGCTTCTCTTTACTCTCGTACCATTCAAGAAACACTACTGTTCTCCAGAGCAGGTGGGCAGGCAGACTGCAGGAAGAGGTGAATGGCTTTCCAATCACTGCCCCAGTGAGACAATTAATGTGTTGCTCTCACAAGGTACAACCTGTGCAGCACCACTTCTTTCCACTCTGTATTTAACAGAGAAAGAGAAATTAGAGGCATCTCTTGTAGCAGGCTTCTGTGGCTGTACATAATAATTTATGGGCTGACTTCAGATCTCCTGATTTTATTTACACAGGCAGTCTCTTTTGCTTTCAAACCTGAACTTTCTTTCCTTTTTTTTTTTTCTTTCTTTGAAAAGAGTTGAGCTTTTTTCAACCTCTTTTCCAAACTAGTGCCTGGAACAAGACAGGATGGTCTTAGTGCAGCTTCAGGACTGAGCACTGAGGACTCTAGTGAGAGTTTCTGAGTAAAGTAGCAGTTTCCCCTTTTTTTGCATGCTGTTTATTAGCAGCTAGGAGATAGTAATCAGAACTTGATTGACTACAACCAGGTATGTTTTCAGTTTTGTTGCATAACAGATCCTGTTATTTAAGAAATTATATGAAAAGGGGCCTTTAAATTGATATTGCTGAATGAGAAGGAATCCAATGATTTCCTGTTCTAAATCTGCAAAGTATAGGCAAAGTTTTAAAAGAATTATTTATAATTATTCCAAACTTTATGCTGCAAACGGAGGGAAGTTCCTGACTGAACTTGCAGAGAAAGTACCCTGCTGATTTGCTGCATGTCCTTTATGGTAAAACTCTTTTACATATTTTTGCCAGGCTGTCAGCCACTCTTAATGAGGGAAAGATCAAAACTCATGCAATTCAAAAGCACTCTGTAAGAAAACAGGCCAGGTACAAAATCTTACATTTTGGGTGGAGCTACAAAATTGAATTGCTTTAATGATTTTCTACTGCCAACAACAGAAAAAAGAGAGCAAATAATATATTCTAATACTTATTTTCACTTTAGGAAGTTAATAAATGGAAATGTATTAACAATTTGCTTATCACAGTAGATTTAGGAACATCTATAAGAGCACAGCTGAAGATTCTGGATTTTGCAGTAAAATGCAGTTTTACAAGCAGTAGTTTTCAAAAGGATGTATGATTTTCTGCTGCTTAAAATTCATGTGCACATTGAAAATAGAATGTAACTGAACACCACTGCTCGTTCTTAAATAGATACAAATCTCTTCTTATTTACCAATAATCTGACAAAGCTACTTTTCATACCCTGGATTTGTAGGAAGCTTTGACAAGAAAGAAATGCTTCAGTAACAGATGTTTCCAAATAGAATAACTTAATCATCTGTAATGTGCACATCTGCAGAATAGGAAAATTTTAAAAGGATGAGCATACAAAACAAAGAAAAAAGATTAAGGGCTGTAGAGAAGAACAGAAAATTGAAATGGCATGAAAAATAAAATGAGAGGAACAATAAATTATATAGAGAATGGGTGAATAACTAGATAGACACAAAAACAAGGGGTGCATGTAAATACAACCAGTGAAGGTGCACTTTGATGGAAGAGTAAACAGAAAACCTTCCAAGCCCAGGAAACTCCTCTTAATTTATAAAAGTGGACACCCAGTTTGCAAACCTGGTTCACACATTCCCTGGGGAATTGTGTACATTTGTGTACATTTACTACCACAGTACTCTCTGCTCCCTGATATCCTACAATTCATAATCATTTCTTCTGACTGTCATACATCTAAGTATAACCAAATCCAGTGCCATTGCTCTGTGAGTTATTGCCTACAGAAGCAAAGCTGTGTACTAAAAAACTAACTTAAGTGTCCCCTGCACTGTGTGCCACAAGCAGAGCAAGCTTTCACAGCACCATTCAAATACATGTCCTGTACATTTCTCAGTCTGATACAAAAAGTATCAGACTAGGAAATGAGAGCCAGCTATTTAGAATTAACATTATTCGTGATATAATGCGTCACTTAATTAAAAAAAAACCCAACCTACAGTCCTTCTTGGCTAACTCATATAAAAATATAGAAAAATTATTTTCAGAAATGAGAGCAATATAATAATAAAAACCCTCACAGTCCAAAAGATGAAATTATGTGTAAGAATGCAGGTGTCAGTGACAAAAGCATATTGAATATCAAAACAAGCAGCCTTTACAGCTCTGGATTTTTTCAGATACTAATATTTTGGAATCATTAAAACTGGAAAAAAAAAAAGGAATTTAATTTAAGTCAAGATTGTAGCATTTAAGGTTACAACAGCGAAAAATGTGAAAATATAGCACACCTAGTTTTGTTCACAACTCATTCAGAAACTGTTATTGAACTGCAATGGAAATTTTGTTGAGATGAAATTCTGGCTATGAGAAATACTAGGGGAAAATCCCATTCAGTTCAATAGGATTCACAGCTATTGATAATTTATGCTTGATAGTTTGCAATTAAAGCATAACAACTCCTTCTTTGGAAGGGAGAAATATTTTGGGCTTTTTATAGATATCTATATATTTTAATATCATTTATTCTTAGGCAATTTTTAAGGATTAGTTTATGAAGTCTGTATGTAATGTAGAAAATCTCTACAGTTATCAACTTATTTTTTTACAGGATGATCAATGCCAAAAAAATGCTGTTACATTCATATTATTTAAAACAACAGAGTTCACTGCAGTCTTATTTTTACATGAGTTCCTCACCCTATGAACACTAATACAGAAACCACAGGAGCTATTTCTGTCCATCAAGTAAGTTTTTCTCTTTCTCCTAGTGTCAGCCCCAGCACTGACCTACATGTACCTGCAATTTAAATGGACCATTTAATTCACTGCCTGACAAACAATTTGATTTTGTAAACTTATAGCTCTGAAGAACACAATGAAGTTATTTAAGACTGTAGAAACCTAACATTTCAAAAATGTTATTTTCTGACTGAAATGAGACAGAATTTCTAGTGATGTATGATTTTATGGGCATACCAATCTTCTAACCTAGTACAAAATATTTAGCATGCCACATATTGTTAATGAAACACAAGTTTCATAGTGACTGTATATCTGATTAACATTTTAACATTTTTTAAAAATTCTGTTCTTCAACAAGGAAGACCCCAAAATGCCACCTCTTCTGCAAGACAGGACATCAGCTAAAGGTGAAGGGATGACCATGTGTAGAAAAAGTTGCTGTCATAGTCATAGACTCTGTCAGCCAACACTTATGCATTTGATCTGCAGAGAGCAGAAGACAGAAGTATTTTATTCCCTGTGTTTACAATTCACAGCAGGAGAAGGTGCTTACATTTTCCTTTTTCTTCTCTCAAGCCTGTTGATGTTCGGCTTAAGTTTTTGGATTTTTTTTTTTTTTTATTGTCTCTCCAAATTCAAACCAGATACCTTCATCCTGACCTTAACTCTGTTACTAGGTTAGTTACAACACATAACTCTCAGTCTCAACATTAAGGTTATATTAACAGGACTAATTTCTAAGTAACAGAAATAGGAAATAGAAAAAAAAAGTTTTTCAAATGTGAAAACCAGATTTACTTCTATCAACCTAAAATCAGGACTGATACGTATCCAGCTCTCAGCAGAAATAAGAGAGGCAGTCAACTATCACAGTGTTTACAAACTTTAATACTCCAGTTCTGGATGCTGTTTGTTTGAAACAAATTGTGTCCCACTAAACCCCATTATATTGTCTAGTAAACATATTTAAGGACTTCTTAGAGTAATAATTCTCCACAATCTAAATATTAGGATATAAAAATTGCTCATGAAACATGAAGTTGCTGAAAAACTCCAGTGCAGATAATAAAGCATTGTAGTACTTACCATACTGAGAGCTCACAAAACCCTGCTCAGTACACACAAGCATCACAGGGAGATGGAACTAAACACCCAAGTTCATTTCTAACAACAAAACCACTATAAACAAACTGTAAAGAGAAATAACTTATGAGAATTTTGTACCAAGGATATTTTGTAGAGAGGTTATGTTGCTTCTCTATTGTTCCTCTTTGCAATCCACTAACTGGAGGCTTATTTGTGTTTGCAGAATCTCTTTTGATCCAAAACTTGCTTTAATGAAACCAGAAACCGTTTACATTTATCTTTGACACATCATTTAATCCAAAAGAGATTAAAAAATGAGAACACCTGTTATATTGTAAATAAATATAAATATAACACCTGTTATGTTTATTTCTACAGGGTTTCCTCTTACGTAGCAACTCTGTTTTCAGAGGGATTTTCTGATTCTATAAAGGAAGTTAAGAAAAAAAGCAATATTGCTTTTCCTAGGAAAAAAAGGAATTTACCAGCAACAGGCAGTCTCATTACAGTTCTGCCCAAAAAGCTGCTTATCTTACAATTGTTTTTGTCTAATTGAGATTTCATTAGTAGAAAAGAATAGTGTCCTGTGGAAGAACATGAAAATGCTTCTGAGATTTTTCATGATTTTATATATTTTAGAAAGTGGAAACAGGAAATATTTGTGTTTATAAGTGAGAATTTTTAACTTTTTATTATTTTCTTTTTAATAGGGGGACGATATCTTTATGCCTTGGTGATTACAAGCATTTCCTTTATTATATTGAAGTCTCCCTGAATTTAAGAACAGTTTAAATTAAAGACTTGCCTCAAGAATTTTTTTCTGGTTTTTAATACAAATGCTGTGGTTTTGTCTTGTAAAAATTATTACTTGAAAAATCTATTAGCAAATGACACATTAAGAATAACTTCAGATCCTTGTTTTCCTTTCTGGGTTATAAAATTATTAAGGAATGTTATGTTAATATATTAACTCATATCAACTACAAATTAAATCTATGCAGTTTGCTGTTTAGCCTTTTTTTTTTTTTTTCTATTTTCATAAAGCCAGTCCTCTGGCCTGCAAAACCTGTTAGGAAGGGAAAAAAAAAACCAACCCAAAACTCAAATCTACCATACTTACTATCAATAATTTTGTTGACACCATTCAGGAATTCCATAGACTCAAAATAAAATCACAGTCCTTTTTCTCCTTTCAGAATATAGCCTCTTAATCCAAATAATATCAGAGAAGTTAAAATTTAGTCCATTCATCTGGCAAATGTTTCCCTCTGTTTCATAAACATGCATATCACAGAGAAAAATTGTTCAATTCAAAAATTTTTAACATAATTAGAGTGTAAAAAGTCATCATAGAAATACAGCCATTCTCATAATGTCCTTATTGCAATGTATCACATTTCCATAAATCGAAGATTTAGTGAAACCAAATTGTGCTATAACCAGCCAGGAAATACAGGTTATTGTCAAGGGGGATTGTAAAATAGAAATTTTTGTAGTAAAAACTATTATGTTCCAACAATCTAACCAGAAGTTGAAGGTAAAATGCCAGGAAAATTAGAAGGAGGACGTGGGGGAAAAGGTGTAACAGCATTTCAGAAAAGCTGGTTCAAAAATTCTATGGCTACTATGAATATAAAATAGCCTATCTAGAATAATACAGGCACCATTTTTTCTCTAGGCTTGTTTACAACCTGTAGAATGCTTCCTTTTTAATACTCTAGTTAATGTCATGTCCTATGGGAAGGACAAAAAACAAGTGCTAAAGTATATGATGACTTTTTACACAATGATAATTAATTATCACATTTCATTAATAAATTATCAAATGCTTGCAAGCTGTCCACAACCTTTGTCATAGTTTGCATATTTTATAATGGTGGAATAACATTTTAAAAAGTTTGAATAGGCACTTACTGGAATTACAGTTAATCCTGATACAGTCTAGATGGGGAAGAATAGATGAAAAATGAAAATTTATCCTTCAAGGTAATAGCTGCAGACATCCAATAAAATCACAGTCCACCCTTCCGGGGACAGACACATGCAAATATGGCCACTCCATATCATCAGTCTTTACATACTGTTATAACCCAGATATACTGCGATAAGTCTTTACAAATAGAAACGACAAATAGGGTAAAAATGGCCAATTTCAAACAAAGCTACATGGTGACAAATCTAAGTGAAAAGTCAGGATTAAAAGTCAAAGATGCTTAACTGAGGCAGGCTGCAGCTTTCTCCCCATCTGTGAAAGAACAGGTAATTTCTCTCAGTGCAATTAGAAAGTGCTCCGTCACAATGGGTAATAGAGCAGGCCAGGCCTCAATCAGACACCTTGGACAACTTGTGGATAGTATAACCTCAAAGGCTCATCTCCAAAAGCTAAGGGTTGACACAGAGCTCATCACCCAGGCCCAGAAATAAGGGGTTGTGGGTTTACATATCCTTAATGTCTAGATTTTAGAAATGAACAGTGACTACTTTAAAGTTATACAGAGGGAAAAAAATTCAAGTATTTATAAACACTCATAAGAGAATGAAGAAAATCCTTTCTATTTTAAGATTATTTTCTTGCCTGACTAAAATAAATAAATAAGAAATTTAATGGGTGGTGTCGGAGGAAGGAACAATATTGTTAGAGCATGGATTTATTTACTTTTTATTGACTTTCATGAACTATAGAAGTAGGCAGAGGGGGTGGTGTTTCGTATGTAAAGTGAGTAACCTGATATGTGCATAATCCTCTGCTGGGCTACCTGCATTCATTTATTACTTAAAAAAAACCCCACAAAAACCAAACCCCAATCCCTACACCACACTACTTGGTTTGTATGGCTACTCCTGCTTTACACCTTTGAGGAACATGTATACCATCAAACCTAGATTTTGTTTCCATATAGCTGAGTTTGTCATGTGTCGTCAACCGCATCAGAAAAGTGGTTGCAAACAGCCAAGGAGCAGCACCTGCACGTCCCCTTTACAGAAAGCGCTCGGAGCCTCCCGCTGTGGCCTCCCTGCAGCAGGGGCCAGGCAGGGAAGGGTCACCCCTGACACCCTTTGCTCCTCCTTCTCTCTCCTCACCACTAAACACTGGGGCAGCATTTCAGTGAGCAGCACTTGAATCAGATGGAGGGTCAGGTGGTTATATTCTTAACCCCCACTGCCCACTGCTGCTTTCTAAATCTGTGACTAAAACAATAAAATACTTAATTCCCTTTAAAAATAGCATCCCTCTGAATGGGAATATCAGCATGGCACATGCATTTTTTTGAGAATATTCCTTTTCTCTTTCAGGTCCTGACTTGGACTTATTCATAAGCATGGAAGAAAAGCTGTTATTTCTTTATTTACTTTTTTATTTTTAAACTAGAGAAAACCATAACCTGACATTTTGTCTATCATATTTTAAACAAGGAAACCATTTTTTTTCCTTTTTCTGTAAAAGGGCTTGTGCCTCCTGTGTTCACAAGGCTGTTTGCTGAGGGCCGCAGTCTTTGGGCATTGAAGGGTTGTGTTATTGTTCGATACTACAAAAATACCACTACACAATTGTTCAAAAAAGAGGAGATGGATTTAATATAGATTTGACATCTAAAAAAAGGAGACCAAGAAATCCATCAGTGGGACTATCTAACTACAACACTTTCAGTGTTTAAACCAGAAAGTCTTTGATACGTTTGCATGTCATAGATTAATTGGTGGAGGTAGAACTGAGCTGACTTCCATATATATTGTTTCTGTTTGCACATTGAAATTGTGGAGTTGCTATTCTGAAGAAATTGTGGAGGGAAACCAATCTTCCACAAAAAAACCCAAAAAACCAAACAAACAACAATTTAGCCAAAAAATACCACTGATGAACTTGTCTTCTGTTTTTAGAATTCACAACAGTACAAAAATATTGTGATGGGTAATGTTAAGACTAAATAAAGAATACAAAAATGCAAAAGAAAACAAAAATTGTGATAATGACCGTGTATTTGTGTACATATGCAAATGCCACATTGATGTGTGTTTATATCTAATTTCAGTTTACTTTTAATGTTAAAACAGGCTGTTTTGTAAATGTGTGCAAGCAAAAAGAAAAATGTAAAGAAAATGTTAATTTCTTGGAGGAAGAGGTTGTTACCTAGGTTGACCGTTAGCTTAACTCGTCCTGCATCCAGCTCTAACCGAAGGGTATCTGCAGATTCTCTGGATGTTGTTGCCATTAAAATGCCATAAGCTCGCTGAGACCTGAACCTTAAAGAAACATCTTCGGCCTCTGTGTGCATCACAACAGGAAGCTGTATTTTCATAAACATACTTCCATCATAGCTTAAAATTGTTGCCTCTGGAAACACAAAGGAGAAAATTGGTTGTTAAAGAATTATGCTCTGTGTACTAAAACTCTTTAAAGGTAAGATGGTAAATGTATATTCAGTCAGAATGACATAGAAAAACTACTAATTACTTTTTTATTATTATTACTAGGAGACACAAGGGAAGTCAGGTTTGGTGATTTTGTTAGGATTTTTGTTTGTTTTGGTTTTAAGTGGCATATCTTGGTGATTTTTAAAGAAAATTAATTCTTCTTTAATGACCCAGCCAGTCATGTGTGCATCTTCAAGGAGATCAGTAAAATCACCTGTAAGGCAATGCCCAAAACAGGTCAAATCAGTAAAAGACATTCAGGTAACCTTAACAGTGTAACAAAAGCCCATGTCTGTCATTCACCGTAGGATGTTTCATGTATAAACCTATTGGCATTGCTACAGCCATAGGTTGCAATTGTCATTCAGTGAGCAAAAATCCTTCTGAAACACGTGACTTGGATGGGCTTGGCTTGGATGGGGCACAGGTTGTTATATGACTACAAAAACCATGGTGTGGACTCAAAAATGCTTGTATGAACACTACGACAGTCTCAGCAAGAGGACTGAGACTGGAATTGGCATATTGAGGGTAACATCTTAAAACCCCCAAGATGAGCAAAAAACTGTCACTTTCAGACATTCCAGGAAAGCCTCCTGACCAGAGGCTCTGGCACAGAGCAGTCACAGTGTATTAGACCCCAGAGCAATGAGTCACAAGCCTTCTTTTTCCAGGCTTCCAGGCTGGTAATGAGAAAGGTAGCAAAGAAACTGCATTTCTGCTCACAGGAAGGCACGGGAGTTCCTAGAAAGCAAAGGAAACGCATTTCTGAAACCTATTAGTAAGTCCTTTTTGGCAGGACAATCAAACATTGTGGGCAGAGAACACCTATGGGAAGCTTCTCTATGCTTTAATTTGCTTCAGTGTAACAGAGACACTTCTCTAAAAGATTACTGTGGTGTCAACATGCAATAATAATTTCAAGGACTAATACTACTGATACTATGTTAAGTAAGTATCACAACTACGTTTGCCAAAATTGTTCCCATAGCATATCTTGTATGCTGCTAAAGGCAGATAAGCTCTTCAAGACTTCCAGCCTACACGATCCACGGAAGGACAAAATGTTCTGCTAATTCTGTGAGAGGCAAAACTGATAGATGATATTTTCCCTAAAACAATCAGAAAATGGCTTGGGTTAGGAGGAACCTTTGAGATCACCCAGTTCGACCCAGATCCACCCATGTCCCCTGCCACAGGCAGGGACACCGCCCACTAGACCAGGTTGCTCCAAGCCCCATCCAACCTTGAACACTTCCAGGAATGGGGCATCCAGAGCTTCTCTGGGCAACCCTCTCCTGTGTAATGTATTTTAAATTCCCCCCAAAACGAATTTGGAGAAAACAGTCTGTTGTTGGGGAAAACGTGGTCACTGAGACTGCTGTGAGAGTTACTTAGATGTTACAGGTTATAAGAATGCATTTTCAAGTTTGATGATTTCTGACTATGTAGGTAATCATGTTTTCAGCATATTTTAAATCTAATTTTTTTTTTCTGTAAAGTAGATAAAATACTTAAATTGCAACAATTTGAAAAGTGATTTCAATTCAAAGAGTTTTCAGTGGAAGGTGATGTGTTTTTTTATGATTTGGGGTTTCTATTTGTTAGTTTGAGGGTTGGGTTTTTGTCAGTTTCCTTGTTTGTTTACTAGCTTTTTGGGGGAAGTCATGATCAGGGGCTTTCAATTCCTTCCTATTTTCAGCTGTCTAGTCCATGCATAAAAATCTCCCAAAATTTTTATCAAGGTAAATATAATTTGGTAAAGAATTCCAGGAAAAACCCCAAAGTTACATGCTAATATAACAGAAAATAAAAGGTATTTTGTATAGTCTATAAAAATTCATCACATTAATAGTACTCAGGGTTTTCATATACAGAGCAAACCCAACATTCATCAATGCTAGGGTTCTGTTGCTAACAAATTATCTTAGCATAATGTAAAAAAGAGAGCTATCAGAATCAGCACTGCTACTGTTAACCAACTTTACTGTACTTATTTGAGATTTTTTTTTTTAATTGTAGAAAAGGGAGAGAAGGATCTTAACTGGAGACTTAACTAAATTGGAGATGGTCTGTGAGTAACACCATGGTGAGCAGACCTGATGTGATTAGATACTTAATCCTCCTAAGCCATACTGTGCCAGTAGTTTGGGAACAGATGTTCTAAGAACAGACCAAAGATACTGAACAGAAGAGCAAATGACTTAAAAGCTCTGGGCAATGAGGAAACCCTCTCATGTCAACTAGCTCCTTTTAATATGTCAATATATTCTTTCCAAGGCACAGGCTTTCTAAATATGAAAATATCATGGGGGAGAGAAAAAGAAAAAAACTCCAAAAAAAACCAACACCCCTCCCTGCAAACTACCAACAAAAATCCCCAAGCAAAACCAAAACCAGAAACAAAACAAACCAAAAATGCAAAGGCAAATAAAAAACAACAAACAAATCAAAAACAAACAAAAAATAACTCCCCAAAAATCCAAACAACAAACAAAGCAGAACCAAGCACAAAACTGGGAAGAATGGATTGCTAATTTACAAGGCCTGGTCAGTAAGAAGATGACCTGAATGACAAGAGGCACCATTTACAAAAACCTTGAAGGAACACTTCAGCTAAAAATATGTGTTGTTTGGGTTTGGGGATTTTTTGTTTGGTTGGGTTTTTTTTTTTTGCTTTGGACCAGTTAAGTTCAAGGAGGTGTTGTATCTTTACATGAAATCCACACTGTGAAATATTCTCACATAAGTTCTGGCAGAATGTCTTTTTTTCTCTTGCTCAGCTTTCTCTTAATTATTAGATCAAACTGCAATAGACTATAAGTTTAGCTCAGGATGTGATATTCATTTAAAGAAAAAAGCAAAAGAGTATTAGATTCCAAGTTCACTGTTGGAATCATAGTGCTGAAAAAAAACCAGGAGAAAATCCTTAAAAAATAATCACTGACTTTTTTTTTTTTTTTTGGTGGCAGCAGATAAGTGCATGCAGTAGAGTTATTAAGAAATAAATGGCATTATATAATATGGATATTTATATTAAAAAAGGTTTATACATTCATTCTTTGACAATTTTATAAATCTGACAATTGACAATTCAAACTTTTTCTGCTCCTTTCATAAAAATACAGCCAACCAAAATACACAAATGAACCAAGTCCAAAACAACCCCACTGAAGGGTTCAGTTCCCCTCTCAATTATTTTTTCTTCAATTTGTTTCTTATTAAAATCTTCACAGCTAGATATTCTTCTTTCCCACACACACCCCACCTAAATTAGCTCTGTGTCTAAACCCAAGGATGCACAGATCAGTACTGACACGAGAGGAGATTCAGGACCTTAATTTCCACTTGAGCTGGAATTACCTAAATTGCTCAAGAGACTGAGGCACCAACTCTTGTGGAAACTTTCCTACATCTGCTCCTACCCTCAGAAATGCTGAACTGGATATTTTTAGAGTAAAGTAGTGTTTCCTGAATAGATGCTATTCTTCAATTCACTGCTTATTTAAATTAAAGTGAAACAAGTATGGACTAGGTATTTGAATTTCAGGTTCTTTCTTTAAGGGTTCTAAGTTTTGGAGCAAAGCTGGAGTTGTTTTAAAAACATGATTCTTGGTGAGTACAAATGACTATTGCATATATTTTAATGAATAAAACCGGATCTTGTTTCCTCTTGGCCCCTTGTGGTGCCTATGAAGGCCCAAAGACAGAATTATTAATTTTTTCCTGCTTTTTCAGTTTCAGTGTGTCTGCAGTAATATGAGGACTGCATTGCATCCCACAGAGCCATTTTTAAAGCATGAAATCACCCTCTGTGTCTTCTGTCACTAAAATTCCACACAAACTTTGCCCAGAAATGACAGACTATACAGTCCAGAGTCATACCAGGATATTTATGAGCAATCTGGATCATCAATAATCAAGTATTAAGGTTTGCTCTCTGATTCTATTTTATTTACCAGTACAGTAAACCAATATCATGCCCTGAAAATGCTCCCTGATGTATATGACTTTACTCCTAGAAATTGTGTGAATATTCAAATATATTGGCTGGTACTGAGTCAAATTTGAATTTATTGTTCTCTTCCCAGGTGTTTTGTGTTTTCTCCATGGCATCTTCTTCAGTTCACCTGGGCCCAAAGCTGCAGCCTTCGAGACTTAGACAGAACATCTTCATCAATCTGATAGAAACCATTCTCTGTATATGATTATTTACTGAATAATATGTGAATAGAAGCTGAAATTACTCCTCCCAGTTCCTTCATTGGTATTATTTCAGGACTGAAGTCCTACATCACACTGTAAGTTTGTTACAACTTTAACACACAGGACCAATCAGGTAATTTAAGATAGTGATGAAATTAGTATAATATTTAGAACACCTGATTTTTCATGCCTTCTATCCTCATACCACCTCTATTATTCTAAATTTAAAAATTTAAAGCATCCTGGAATGAAGGCTACATTTCTTTAACGTGTATATGTGTATGTAGGGGTCTGTGCATGTAGACATCTACATACACTCTAAACAGATTTTCTCTTCAGAAATGTCACCTTCATAAACCTTTGTTTGCATGATTTCTCTCTCTTATCCCTATTTGATGACTTTACTATTGTTCCTGGCTACCTAGTCAAAAGAGTACACCTGCAAAAGGCTTTGTCAAGAGGCAGTCACTCACTCAGTGATCCACAAAGAGAGGATGCCAAATTATATTGCTGTGACATCTGTCCATTCATCTGCTAGAGTTTTCATAATCTACTAAAGCCAATCTACAAATTATGCTGATGCTTAACCTTACTGAAAATCAAGAATAAAATCAAATATAACTTACAACAAGATAAAATGGATGTGGATAAAAAATGTGTATATATATACATATAATTTTAAGTATACACAAATTAAAATAGACCACAGTGATGTTCCAGGGGTTTTGTGCACTAATGAGCTGAAATTATATCAGGTTCTGTATTGTACACTAAACATCCATGTATGGATATTAGCACTCCTATTTCAGGTGAAATAATATGAAAAAAAAATTAAATGGCAAAAAAAAGTAGCTCCACACTTTTTTTTTTTTTTTTTACTGAAGACACCTTAATTACTTAATGTTAAATTAGTTAGTTGCTTTATCTCCAGTATTTTATTCTAAAACTTTGTTTTCTTTGTGAAACTGTAATGTTGGCTGAAATGAGTGTGTTCCCCTTTTGTTTAAATTAGTTTGAACAATTGTAAATGTGCTGCTTATATCACCAAATACAAAAGTTTATCAGTTCCTACTCAGAGGTAGTAGTTATAATAACTTTGTGTGGTAAGATGCCAGCACAACGCTTTCAGAATCCCAAAAGCTATAATCTTATTAATTCATGGCCACTTGGGATATGAATATTACTGAGAAGACATCTTTCAGTGCAGTTCCCTCTGGAGAGGGAAACCCAGGAGCAGGAAATTATATCATACTGCTGAAGTGCCACACATATTTCTGTTGGACAAGAACCAAATGTTGTTGTGGAGAAGCCAACACCACCACTACAGTACCACCATTCCCACCAGGGGAATGCACTGGGAAAATAAACCCTTAGGCTGGGCAATGCTTGAAAATAAGGCAGGGGAAATAAAAAAGGCAAAAGTTTCTTTATAAAACATCACCACCTGTCCAATACGTGTTATGAGAAGTTGCTGTGGTGAAGCCTGCTTTCAGTCCTTTGCAGCTCTGCATGTGTTTATATCTCTAAGGCACATGTTTCCTGGCTTTTCCGTGGAATGAATAAAATGCAAATTCGGCTTTTGCTTGAGTCCCTGTGTAATAAGAGAGTTTGGCCACAGGGTGGTACACCAGCCATGTTTAACCGAGGTCTGCATCAGGCAGCTCCGCTATCCCTCTGCCGGCTCCACTCCACCAGGAGCAGCAGTCTGGAGAGCTCCGAACAGCTGGCCATGAGCCAAAGGCATAAATAGTCCAAAAATAAGACAGAGAAAGCTCACAGAAGAATCTGAGGATCTACTTGCAAATGCTGATAATATGGTGGCATCCATACTACATAACTGCATGTATCTACTGACATACAACTTATAGCATTCATTGTGGGGTTTATTTCTAAAGAGTACATTTTCATTTTGTCTGCCTAATTGAAAAAAAATCAAACTAGATGAAAATAACTCACATATTCAGTCAATAAACTTTAGGTTTATATTTCAGGTAGAAGACAAATCTGAAGAAAATTCTGTGTCAACTGTGAGATGAAAACATACAACTGGCATTGAAACACTTTCCATTCCAATAAGTATTAAAAAAAAACCCCTAAAATATTACACACATTTATTTTATCGTTTACCTACTTACATTAAAATCTCTTATTAGCACACTGCAATTTTAAATAACAGGGTTTTCTGTCTATTAACTAACCTAAACATTTGCCTTCCTTGCCATCTTTTCAATTAAATAAATGTGGTTTGTGAACTTTACTGTTACCTTTTCTAGGTAAGAGGAACACTCAGATATTGTACATAACAACAGAGAGTGTCCTTGGGTACCTAGAACTTTTCAAATAGAGGTAAGTAAAAAAAAAATTAATTCCTACTGACTCTTCTGCTTTGACTCGTGGGTGAAGTTCTGGCCATGGATTTAAGTGATACTGTGGAAGTCAAAACTAAATTTAACTATATACTAATATTGACATAAATAGGCAGAGAATAAGGCCACAGTTTGGAACCGGAATGTGACAGTTCAGCTGATGCCTTAAGATTTAAGCCTTTACATTTTTCAAATCCTGTGCTGCACTGGTGCATAACTCAACTTCATACAAAGTGTTAACTACTGTCTTCACATTTTGGTCAGACAAAACAATTCCTCTGGGCCTGGAACCCAAGGACACCCTACAGCCTCGGGCTCCCAAAAGTATAAACAAAAGTGAATTGGGAGGGAACAAACTGGGGGAATATGGCTTCATTACCTGAAGCTCTAATTGGAGGATTAATATATAAATGGACCAAACTTATATCTGTCTGAAAACTCATGACCATTGTCCATCTTGTGTGTAGTCTCTGGGGGGGCTTTTGACTGCCCAAGGTGTATCTAGGTCTTTAACAAGCACCCATTTTATTCTCTTAACTTTGTCTAGCCTCTGTTCTAGGTAGCCACTCCAAGGCATCATAGCAATGCAATTATATTTAAAACTGCTTTCACAAAGCTTTTCAGAACCCAGAAATGTATGATGAGACACAAAAGGAGGCATTTTCTAGGAGATATTCAGCAGTACTGATTCTCTGTCACAGCCACCTAATACCTCTTATATAAACCTTAGTGTCTCCCCCAAGATCTTTCCTCTAGAATTATTACTGCTTTGAGTCTAGAGCAGGGCTCCACTCCGCATCAAGTGAAATCAAGGATGCTTTTCTTGCCTCAGGACAGTTATTGGTAGTTTACCATTTCTAATCATTGTACAGGATTTTGTTTACTTTATGGTTGTGCTTTTTTACCTACCTCTTTCACACGATCTGCCAAGGTACCCTGTGCCAGAGCAATCACACACATATCTATTCCACCCATCCCTGCACACACCATTGTTTTTACAGGGGTTGCTAAGGCAAGGCTTTGCAGTTTCTCTTGAGCATGAGGGTTTTACTCCAGCTGTGCTTTGAATTTCAGCCATCTGTCGAATATCTTTGCTTTGACCATCAATAAATAAATCTCTAATGCAGCCAACGTATCCATAATTGAGGAGTGCAGTCCACACTTCTGTTGGGAAGACCAGGCCTGCTTTGTTTTCTGGTAAGCCTCCAAGATACAAGTCATCATCCAAGTCAAGGATTTCGCTTTCCCCTGGTGCAGTGTATGGAGTACGTAACGTGTTCACAGATATTGTCCCTGTAAAGACAATAAAATGCGTGATTTTCAAGATATTTGATTTTGGTACTGCTGTTTTTTACTCATCCATCCACACGTCACATTAACTCCTGGCAAACAGCTATAAGTGAAGCAGAGGTATTTTATTTTTACAGCTATAAAATCATGGATACACTTCAGTATTTCAATTGTAATGAAGTTAGTGATCTAAGAAACCTTTATGAACAACACTGCATGAGCACAATATGAAAAATCCCAGTCTAAATCACCTTACCAATCTCACAGATACAGGAGGAATGCAGATCATAGTTATTTCTAGAAACATTCTCATTGTGCAACAATAACAACAAAAATATCTTCACTCCCTCATATGTATTTCAAAGCCTTAAGGCCAGGGTTGCATTGATAGGTTGTAATCTGGGAGGCGAATCTGAGTCTTAGGTTTGGGCCCAAAGTATTTTAAAAGACTCTCACCACTTCCAGTGGGCTTTGGGTAAGACTTTTTTTAAGTGCAGAAGAAAAATGCTCATCAACTGCTTTGCAGGCAATCATTAAGAAGGAAGTGATGTGGTCCTGGAGGGAAAATCAATGTCTCTGACACTTATCTCAAAATGTGTGTGTGTTACAATGAGAGAGAGAAGATATATACAGGCCTTCAGGAAACCAGAATTATCCTTTCCATCTAAGTCTAAGGATTTAACAAACAAAATTGAACCTAAAATAGAGTTTTCTTTATGAAGTGTGTGAACAAAGAAAATGTAATCATCAGCAAAGAACCTTTTTTTGGTGATACTTTGTTTAAAATAATGAGATGTGTAACATTTACAATTTGAATAAGCAGAAAAACAAATTTAGTACATACAGTCACAAATCGTATTTATGCCAACCAACTGTATTTTATTTCTAAGTAAAATCACTTGGGGAAAAAAAAAATTCATGTACATCTTCACAGAAGTGATTCTTTATCACTCTATGTGGGTACAAAAGCAAACAAAATATAAATCAAAATATTATATAGGTCAAAAAATTATTATAGTGACCAGTCATATCATGCAACACTGTTATCTGCTGAGCATAACATTGAAGTGTATTAGTAATGACAAGATACTGAAGAATTTCATTTACCATGATGAATTTAGCATACATATATACACACAGTGAACATGATTCACCATCTCCACTGTTAGCCTGAAACAGATTCCAGAAGATAACAGTGATTACCAAATATGCTTCCACTGTGGTAGGAGTTGTGCATAAGAAGAAATTCACACTTTACACAGCATACATACTAAAATGTGAGTTTTAAGCAAACAAAGGCAGGTCAGGAAAAGATCATTCTCTTACTTGGGAACAGCCTAAAATTTAGGCTTCTCTTTTAGTAATGGACTTCTGTGGAAGCTATATTTTTTGTGGGGTTTTTTTGGGTTTTTTTTTTTTTTTTGTTTGTTTTGTTTTTTTTGGGGGGGTTTTTTTTTGGGTTTTTTTTTTTTTTTTTTTGGTCAGCTTAGTAGGTTAACATCAACAACATTGACAGAATGAATATCTCAAGAATTTGGATCATTAGTAAAAGTTGTTTGGGATAAAGGTCTCAGGAGGTCCAATTCCCATGCAAGACTTGAGACATGGATTTTATAAGAACTGGATACCACAGTCTCCCTACTATCAGAAGAGAACTAACAAGATAAAACAAAGGTTTGCATAGCATTTTTACCTCTTCATAAGCACATTTAAAGAGTGAGGATGTGGTCAGTTTTCCCTTATATGTATTATAAGAAATGTTTTCTGTGTCCGTTGAATAACCACATAGAGGTAAAAGTGAACTTCTAAGAAAGTAAGTAAGAAATAGGCATGCTGAAACAAGATACTTTTTCTTCCAAACTTCCATCTGTTCAAAACTGATAAGACTATTAAGGTTTACTAGCTCTAAAACTTTGCTGTTGCTTCTCAGCTTCTAGAAGCAGAACTTGGCACTTGTATGGAATGCTTGCTATAGGTTTGACCTTAGGAACGCAAGCATAAACATTTTAAGATTTGATTTGATTAATCAGCTGCATGAAACAAGGACACCTGTGAATGACCTGTCAAACCAAGAGAGATTTTTCAGAGAGCATCCTAGGGTATCAGGAAGGATGGCTAACAGACAACAGATCTTTACGTCTTAAAGAAATTAGAGATGCTGTAAATATAAATCCTACTTGTCCTCGCAGTGTTTCTTACTGCTATTGTTGCTTGCTGCCATCTGTTGATGTACAGGCTAATTTAGGACCAAACACTCTAAACCCATGCTCAGGCAGCACCCACTTGAGCACCCACACAAGTTAACTCAGCTGCAGCCTCCAACAGCAAGCACCAACGTGTGAACAGTGTTGCTTTCTGCTGGACAAAGACATTTATATTTTCAAGACATTAACAAAGAATCCTAGAACTCCTTTTCTATTAAAAAAATAAAAATCTACTACATCTTGATTACTTTCAGCTCACAGAAAAAGACAGATAAATCTCTGCTGGTATAGCTACTACTCTGTGTTCCAAGTGGAAGCTTTGCAAGTACAGAAGGCTTAGGAAGGTGAATGATAACTGGTAACTGCAAATTAGAGTAAAGTGATAGATTGAAGCAAGAATTTTTTCTTCTTTGTGTCATAAAGGATTACCCTGAAGAGAGCTTAAGTATTATTTTGAATAGATGTCAACAGCTTCTTAAAGGAATGAACTTTTTACCTTCCCAGGTAAAAGAAATGAAACCCCATAAAATACTCTGTGTGAGAAACCCTCTTAAACCTTAGTGTAATTATGGCATCTAATGACTATGGGTAGAAAAACATGACAGGCAACCACACTGCCATCACTGGTGGTGATGTCCAAATTACCTTTTACGTATCTCTGACAGACAGTGCAAACTTTACTCACTACTTGCTTTGTAAACACAGATGAAAAAAGAAAAATCCAAGCAAAATACTGGATACTCAAGAGAGAGACAAAACTTTAAATTTTAACATCTCTGGAGTAAGAACCATCCTTAAACTTCCATCTTTTCATGACAGTATCCAGAACCAGATAAGCAGTGATATCACTTCTTTGAAAAGAGCCATAATGCCTTCCAGGAAACAAGTAGCTTCTGTGCTAAGTTTTTTAAGACTCAAAGTAGGAAATAATTTTTGTACTTCTATCAGAATAAGAAAACAATGGAAGAGTGCTGACAGCATGGGGTTTGTCCTGCCTGAAAGAAGTAAAAGGGAATGACAAAGACAAGTAGGTGTGGGGTGACTTATATAGTCTAGGAATTCATGATCTAGCTTCAGATTCTAAAAACAAGTAGCATTTCTTATCTCCCGAAATTGGACATAAGTTTAAGTGTCCTGAAATGATCTATAGCTGGTTTGATTCTGCAGCATTTCACCTGAAAAACACAGTGCAATTTAACATTCAGAAACTTCTTTCTGTATTGGAAAAGCAGTTTGAGAAAAAAACTAATGAAGTTATGGTTTTCAGCAAGAATGATTGACTTCAAAGAAAACTGATTAGTGGGAAGTCCTTGAAAGGATGAGTCAACAATATAAGTCAAGGATATAACACACGTGAGCAAAATGGGAAATACATTGGGGATTACAAAACAGCCTATTGTACCACTTGGCTGAGCATTGGTTAAGTTTTGTCTTGGACTCAGAAAGATGCAGATCGGCCAAGGAAGCTGCAGATCACTGAAATAATATTACTTAAAATGCAATATAAAACCATCCTCCCAAGTATGAAAACTATTAATATCTGTTGAAATAGGAACATGTACATCTGGCTGTTCTTAAAAGGTTAAAAAGATGTGGGAAGAAATATGTAGAAGAGTACCTGTGGAAAAAAAAAAAAGAACCTACAAGAACACGTTTAATGGATATCAACAAAGCACTACTTACAGTGAGATGTTGATTATAGTTAAGCTCTAATTACATACTCCAGAAATTATTTCTGGTATTCAAGCTGAAACTAACTTTAGTTCAAAATTTCAGTGACTCAACCCTCAAATGCTATCCACTTATGAATAGGTGCTGATACATTCTGTTTTATACTGCCCTGCACAATTGGAGTTACAAAAAGAGTATGTTTCCTCCCTGATTTCACTATGTAATGGTGGTTTCCAAAGGAAGAATGGTGATTTAGCAAAAAGATCATTTGCATATAGCAAACAGTTCTAAAAAAATTTAAAGAATACTTAAGTCTCAGAAAACAGTTATTAAACCTACCCCTACTGTGTTACAAGAAACACTGTGAGCAAACACCTTTACAGCTGCTTCATGGTTGTTTTTATTTAGTTTGGATTTTTGGGGTTTTTTCCTAATTTTTTTCTGCAGAGTTTGCAGTACTGTTAAGAGCAGAACAGACAAACATTTCCCTTAGGTATGACTTAATGAGGTTCTCCAATCATATTCATTATCTCAGCAATTTACCTTTTCCTAAAACTGTGTATAAGAAACTAAATCATATTTCTAAATCTCATCTCTCTATCAATCAGTTAAATATGAAGATTTTAAGTGCAGCTACTGTAACTGTTCTGATCTCTCTGCTTACCTGATATGGCCTATTTTAGTGCTTTTTGGGCCCATGAAAGACACCTGTTTATTAAGAAACATTGAAAAATCAGAGCAAGGTGTTAATTCTAAATACATCTTCTGTGCTAAAACACAATTTTATAGCTGTGATGAGGACTGTATGCAGCATGCAGCCCGTGGCCAAGACAGGACACATATCAGGCAGCCATGAAGCTGTGGTCCTTCCCAGAAATTCAGGATGTACAGTTCAGGAATACTGGGAGGAAACCCAGGACACAGCAGTTGGTTGCACTGCTGGACACCTAGCAAGAAAGATGGACCAGAAGAGAATACCTAATGAATATTTCTCTTTACCTAACCCTTAAATCTTAAATAAATATGGTCTCAGGAACTCCATCCTACCAATGATCTTCTTTTCAGGTAACAAAGCACTCAAAGTCTTACAGGAAACAGAATGGGATTCTAGGATGAAAACAGGAATAATAGGTTCTTTCAGCAAAAGGATATTAAAAGGCACCATCTCTTCCCTCTTCCTTTTATCTCTCAAAATCTGAGTGGATTGACAGTATTACTAGCGAATGGGGCCTGATTGATTATAATTCAAAAATGTGTTCTTGTTCCTTACATCTCCCTGCCCCTTCCACCTCAGTCCCAGACAAGCAAAGGCAAAGTCAGTAGTTTAGAGTGGATGCTCCCTGTGGCTGAGAGTCTGGAAGAGAGCAAAGAATGAGAAATAAATCTAGTACTTGCTGATCCAGCTAATATGAAAGTCAAGGAAATTAGCAAAGCTCCTTGAGAAATGTCACAGCATTCTACTACGGGAGGGAACCACTCTGCATTGGATTTGAAGGCTAGGAGCAAAAGGTTGCAAGGCACCAAAGTTAATTTAAAGAAAAAAAAAAAAATCACAGTTTATTTGAGCTACTTATTCATTACCAGAAGAATCTCTTATGCTTGATAGCTAGGGAAATATGCTGCTGATGGCAACAAGTATCAGAAAAGCAAAAAAATTTTTTTTTTTTCTACAAGGTATATTCATTAAGTTACATAAAATTCTGAAGGAAAGCTAGTGAAAATTTATTTGATTTCTAGTATGTGTGGTCTGGGCTAGAGAAAAGAAACCAAAAAACGTCCTGAAATTGTAAAGTGAATTTTATTCTTCATGGGTAAAACACACCAACATGCATAACGCAACCACGAGGTGGAGGGGGGTGAGATACTCAGGACAGCAAGGAGGGCACACAGCAAACTCACTGCCCTGGACTCCAGGAGAGCAGACTTTGGCCTCTTCAAAGCACTACTCAGTGGAGTCCAATGGGAATGAGCCCTGGAGGAGAGAGGGGCCCAAGGATGCTGGCTGGTATTCAAGGATCACTTTCTCCAAGCTCAGATGCAATGCATCCCAACAAGGAGACAACAGGGAAAAAATGTCAGCAGGCCTCCATGGATGGATAGGAGCTGCTGAGCAGACTCAGAGCGAAAAAAGAAGCTTTCAGGAGGCGGAAATGAGGACAGACGGCTTTGGAGGAATAGAGTAAAATTGTACACAGTGATAGGGATAAGGTTAGGGAAGCCAGGGCCCAGTTAGAATCGAGTGTGTGTCCCCCACCCATTTTTACTATCTCTTTCTATATCCCTCTCTATCACATATAGTGCTACACAAAATCCTTATTTTTTTTACTTTGGCACATGGTCTTGTTTGTACCTTAATTCAGGCCAAGGCATCTCTCTAATTTCAATAACCAGATCTTACCATCATTAAGACAAACAAAAGCATTGCCAGTGTTATTGGTACCCACCATAAACTATTATTGTATTTGTCATAATAACAGAAAAAAAACACAACTATGATTCTGTTTCAGATTGCAAAAATTCACTTTGCCAATCCATAAGCCTGCATATTTTATTCAGTATTCATGGAAATAGTTCAATGTCTTAAAGTTATTAGGTACTATGACTAGTTTTCAACAGTGACAGGGATATTGCATAAATTTCACCTATCTTGATTACAGGCAAATCGTAAGATGGATTCACCTGGTTATTTATAATTCTACTTAAAAAATAACATGCAATCCTGATCACTAAGTGGGTTTTGCTTCCTGAAATTACTCTACATTCCTGCTGATGTCCATCAACAGTTTTAAAGAATAAAAGTATGCCCTAAACTCTCTTAATAGCACTTGTGAGTCATGTTTCTTATGAAGCAATGAAAGGGCAGAACTTATCTTCAAATGTAAACAATTGCTATGCTTTATTTAATTCCTTTATAGATCTGTTGGCTTTGGATATAAGAATAAACTGCTTTCAGCAGTCCCACAGGCACGATTATTACAGAATTTACTGCCTCTTATGAATCACAAAAACAGCACTTAAGAAGAAAGTCTGAAATGAAAACTGTAGTACAAATAATATAACTGCTGGATATTCAATCCCAATTGAGGATTTTGAGATGTCATGTTTTGTTGTTCAATTAAATTTTTTTCCTTGGGTTTTTGGGGTTTTTTTGGGGGGGTGGGGGTTTATTTGTTCTTGTTTGGTAGGTTGACTTAACCTTGAGAAATGTAAATGAGCCACTGACATATTATAATAAGAAAATCAGTCTGTACCATTAAAATTTGAAGCTGCACTTCCCAGGAATCAAATTATTTTTTTCATAATCATAATGCAGGTCAATTAAATTTGGTCTGATTTTCAGCATGGATTTGACTGAAATCTTCAACTAAAACTTGCACCTAAGATTTGCTTGATCTGAAATCTGATTTGTGTGTAGCCAGAAGTTAAGTCATAAAATGATAACTTTTTTGGGAGATAAGTTTCATAAGGAAATTATAAATGCAAGTGGTGGAAAAGTGGGGCAAATCCCACAAAATCCAGAAGAAGTGGAGTTACATTATTCAACGCCCAATTTTAGAATGTACGTAAAATTCAGGTTTTAATTTATATTAATCAGAAGATCTTAAGGATTGAATTAAAGACTCAGTACATTCCCTGCTCCTTTCCTCCCCAAATCCTGGCATGAACTACAGGAAAGTCACTGTAGAATAAAACTGTCCTTAAACTGATATGTATTGATTATTTGCTTGAGACAAGATATATCCTCGAGATGAGCTGACATGCATTGACATTTCACTGGATAAATGCACTGTAAGCCACATTACATTTCAGTAGCATGAGGAACAGTTTATGAATTCTTTATTTTTGTCACTTTTCAGTGAGATCATTTTTTCACTAAACTACTTCAGAATATGAATCACACTGATACAATGCAGTAAGTTGGTTATTTCCATTTCTACTGATACGTGTTGTTAGACATTTATTAGCATATCATTTGAGTACACTGAGATCTGCTGACATGATTGGAAGATCTGTGTTGTTTCTGAGGGGCAGCTATTCCCCATGATGGAGATTATTTTCAGTAATTCTTTTTTTTTTTGCTTTATTTTCATTCTTGAAACTTGCCACTTCAGCTATTTGGTGTAAGCAAGCACAGAGGGAGATTACTGCTGTTTTGTCAATCACACAACACACTTACTTGCAAGATTAAGTACTTGATTATCCAATAATATTAACATATTTTACACAGCAAATTACTGTATTCTGGCACCTGAAAGTAATGACTACTTACATTTTCCTTATTTTTCAGCTGGTACCCAACTCTAACTGTAGCAACATCAATATGTACCCAGTATTCTCTCAGCTACAGCAGAAAAAAACATTCTGAATGCAAACAAAAGGAACTTACCTGACCGCCCATCCCGCTGAAAATCCACATGGTACCATTCCCCATCATTCACCTTCTTCTGCAAGGCTTTTATTTTTATAGTACCTGAACCCATGTCTAACAGTAGGTAGAGGTGTCCATCAAGCATCTCAATGGCAAAAAAGTCAACCTTCACCATCTGTGGATGTTTGGCATCTTTTTGGTGCCTTGGTTTCCCATGACTGAAAAGAATCAGGCCATTTGGCTCAGTTGTACGAAAGTCAAATGATATTGAGCCTGTTTTCTTGGCATTCCACTTTGGCAGAGAGATGAAAGACTCTGGAGTTTCAAATGTGATTGGATCTAAGGTTGCAACATTCTCACATTTAAATGCTACAACCCCATGAATCTTCATTTTAGGATCCCCTTGCTTGGCAAGTCGAGACAGCTCCAACCTGACATCGTTATTTTTATACACAACCTGCAAGCAAAGCAGAGAAGTTACTCAAAGAAATCTGACCATTTTAACCAAACAGACAATCCTGAATAGACACATAATTTAAAGGATAATGGTGATGATATATGAACATGATAATTTACATACAAAAAAGATGAAATAACTATTTTCATTGATTAATGATTTAATAATTGTTTTCATTAAACCAAACAAAGTTGCTCTAAAAATAACCCTGGAGTTAATTCTAACAATCTAAAGAATCTGCACATAATTTATACTATGAGTTGCAAATTAGCTTGTGTGGCCTTGATTACTTAAAAGCCTTCTCTGCACAGCCATTCTGCTATTATAAAGAAGTATTAGATTTCTTCTTCCTCTAAACCCTTTGTCACTGTCTTAACTCTGCTGTTCATGTACAGAAAATATACCAAGGTCAGACATCTCATAATTTAACATCTTTTCAGTTTGTCCTTGAGGCTGAGGAGAAGAAACGTTCATGGAATTCATGAGGCTATATAAGATAGGCAAACTAATATCATAACAGATCAAAACAGGCAAAACCAGGAAAACCTTTGAGTCCATTCAATTTGATTAAAAAAACCCAACTTATGTATTTTCCCTGACTGAAGACTTTTTTGATAAAAAATACAGACAATATCAGTTTTAAATCCAGTTGAACTCTGCAGCAAATATGCTTGCTTCAAATCACATTTTAACTTGGTCTAAGAAGCCTGTCATGTTGCAACCATTTCCAGGGTTCTAATGTTTATTAGTGTTTTCTCAAATTGCTGCTCTGAGTTATCCATAATACAAGAGCTACTGAAATGAGTTCCCAATACCAAAGGCATGCACAAGTGTTTTGTCAATACTTTTAATTGTGCAATAAATTATACACTCAAGCTAAAATACCACTGAAAGGTTGAATACAAAATCATAGTGATAGAAGCTAAAACTTTCTTCTGTTTCTAAGGTTAATCCCTACATTAAAAAGCAATTTGAAGAAAAAGCAACAGCTCAGCAAAACCAAGCACTTTGTGCTGAGGCTTCTTCACATACAGATCTGCACCATTCAGGGCTAGATCACGTCTGGCCCTGATTCAATGTTCCAAATATGCAGTGTAGTTTGGAGCTGTTCAGGGGACCCACCACTGGTTTAGATTTTACATCCCTATTGGGGGTTAGAAAGTGCTTACTGAATACTTAGGATAGAGCTTCTGGATTAATTTCCTGAGACCAAGTTTGAACACATGTGAAGCCCGCTCTGACACCCAGTAAGGAGAAAACACAGCAGATGAACTGCAGAGATGTACTACTGTCAGAAATCAAAGCACTAGCACTTACACAATCTAAGATGCCACACTCCACAAGTGAGAGTTTCTATTGAAAAATGATTTTTAAAGATAAAAGAGAAGGAAATGATTGATAGAGTGACATTTTGTTTTACAGTAAGAATTTCATTCATTCCAATTATATCATTATCCACAATGCAAATCTCATCATAAGACTTGTCAGAATGATTCTACTATAATAAACTGTATCCTAAAAGGTAATATATAACCCTATTTCTTCATTTTATTCCAGAATGGAGCACAAGTACTATTGTTCCCATGAGAGCTATATCTCCAAAGACAACAGATAAACCTCACTGTGGACTGATGATAGCAGAAATGGTACTCTGCAACAGAGACAATGTGTTCTTCAATTGAAGACATCAGAAGTGAATAGAATTAGACTAAATTGTAATATTTAGATAGTAAGGTTCCATATTTCCACTTATCAGACACAGCCACAACACCCAAGATTTCACAGACCATGCAAAAGAGTTTAGATCAGTACTGCCGAATAAGCACACACAAGTGACCTCCCTTTGGGGTGGCTTTTTGTCTTTAGAGTGAAGGGGAAGAAACCAGGGAGGTTACTTAGAGATATGGGGTCTCACAAAGCATTGACCACTTTCCATAGCAAGAGGGACTTTGGATAGCACCTGCTTCATTTGAAGAAGTTACAGGGGCAACCTTTCTGGATTAGACTGAAAAGCATTAAACACTGCCAGAGAATGCAATAAATAAAAAAGGAACAAATGGTCTCTTATTAGAACTAAATCCTGCTTGGTGGCAATGAAAATAACTACGGCAACAAAGAACATGAGAAGATCTTCTTAAACTGACTGCTGAACAAGAGCAGGTTCCAGGACAAGGTGAATAAATGTACAAAGAGAATTTATTGTTTATGGACAAATCAAACTATAAAACCTTTATGAAACTGGATGACTAAATATTACAATTAGGATTTAATAACTATGTTAAAAAACTCAGCAGACTAAAGGAAAGCTAGGTTTTCCTTGAAGTCTTAAACAGCTTACTATGATCTGAAGTAATTTGCCAACTCAGAACTAACAATTTCTAATAAATGTGGTTTAAGAACATAATGGACAAAGTGAAATGGTTTTCTTAATAGCTTGTCATCAACTCTTTAATTAACTTAATATATAATGTATGAGGGAAACGTTGCCAGAACACTTTAGTAACAGTGACAAATATTATCAATTTTATGCCACCAATATTAAAACATTTTTATAATCCTTAAATATTTTAAATGACATATCTGTGCTTCCATATTCCACAACTGAAACTTTGTAGCTACTGAGAAGCAAATGACCACATTTTATGACATATGTTGTGGGGAAACTTGAATAAGCCTATATCTATGTTTTAGAGTGCATATGTTCTAAGTTCTAGAATGTGCTTACGTTCATTTACTCTTAGTAAATGGAAAATTTTGAACTGAATTATCATGGACAATTAGTAATAAAACAGGAATATATGAACCATAACTTAAAAGACCTGTAAACAATTAACTGAACACAGCTTGCATTTGGGAGTCTGTTTCCTGGTGTTATGCTGAGATTCTTACCCCTCTCCTTATCCATGAAAAATGTACTCAGCCATCAGTGAAGCACAGCAAAAAGGAGAAAAGCAGTATGTTCACAGAAATTAGTTGTCATTAAATTTTGGGAAAACCACTGAACAGTATGGAATAATTCTGAGACTAATATTTGCTTTATAACTCATGAAGGTACATGCTTCAGAAACAACTGCCTTTAGGGTACAAATAACTTACTGATTTATCCATTATTTTGCCTTTTAATTTTTTCTTTTGCTTCAGGGTACATAAGGACAAACATGCTTTTAATAGGGCTTATATTATCTGCTATTTCCATCTGAGGAATACAGCATATAACATTAAGTCAGTACATTCTCCCTTCTTTAGATACACAGATCCACAATTAGCCAAGTGAAGGGAATATACAAGAGAGAAATATTGGAGTCACATTCCCCTTTACTCCCACACAACCTAGCAGTCACTATCCTGGCATCCATTGGATTGGCAATGGATTTTATCTTGCTCTTACACTCAATTTCATACCTGAGCAACAATCTAAGTTTCCTGCACACGAAACTGCCAGCCCTCAAGGAATTGTCTCATGCCATTAAAAGCACCTTGAATTTGTCTTGTGTTCACTCTGTTCTTTCCTGTTATGATAAAGTGAGTTTTAAGACCTCAGTCTTTAAAAAATATAATTACCTTGTTCTTAGAAACTGCAAAACCTAAACTCCCAAGAAAAATGGAGCAGTTAACAATTACCCACATAATTTTTAACTAAGCTATCCAAAGTGAGGAATAAATTTAGTTTCTAAGAGAGACAGGACAGAGCAATTTACAATCAAGATGCAGGCTTCCTTTGCTACCACCTAGGTCAACCACATGCTGGGTAACTTGCAGTATCAGAGGGCTGTGTCTTAACAAATAAGTCCAGCTTCCAAACAATTATTATCTTAAGCTCAGCACTCTCTTTAATGTGGTCTGTGGTCACCTTGGAGCACATCCTAAATTAATTCAGGCTTCCCAAAGATATATCATGTATAGGGTTTTTTTGCAAGCTGGAGCACTGCTATGCAATGAACTCCAGAAGTGTAAAGAAGTGTAAATCTATTAATGACCCTGAGAAAGGGTGAAGGAAAAGAGAAGAAATTCATGCTAGGGATGTATCCTAAATCTGTAATTGTTTAATTAGCAAATTTATAAGTCAAGAATTTTTTAAAAATTAAAAAAATAAACAGAACTCTATCCATTCTTTCAGCTGACCCTATCCCAGGAGATTTAGAACCAGGAAAGGTGTGAAAGGATCCAGATTGCAACACTATTTTCAAATCAACGTGCAGCCCTTTCAACATAAAACATTATGAATGAAGAAAGGTCATTACCCTTAAACATTTCAAAATACTGACCACCTCTGCCAGCAATAGCTTTTCAATCACTGTGATTAAAAATCCTTTATATTATTATGGAGCATTTATTTCAAACTACTTTACATCCTTAAAACCAAAGACGATCCTCAAGAAGCTGATCACATCACCTGATTTGTAGAACCTAGGTTTCCTTGAAAATCAAAGAGAACCCAGGACTTTAGAGCACCTACCACTATGACCATGCTCCAAAGAACTTTTCTATTTACTTAACTGGGAGATGAGGTAAAATACTTTTCTACTGCAATTCAATTCAAATGCAATTTGAATAAATGGATGAACCCAATATCAAAACCTGTTAAAAACTGGATGACATAAATCTTTGTCACCATAAAATAGTACTTTCATATTTTCATATTTCTGAGAAACCTGTGTCACCTATGCCTTACAATGACAGTTAATTCTCAAAAATAGAGATTAATATCACCCCAAATGGCTCAGGTATGTGCTGCCAACATACAAGTTTCCCTGAAAAGTGGTGTCAGCAGTCGGGAATTTGCTGATGTCAGAAACTGTTACAATGGGACTTAAGGGAAGAGTGAGGCAATTTTTTCAGCTTGCTTTACAAGCCTCTAGAGTTTCCATGCTTGTTGAGAACTACCTGGTGCACACAACACTACATTCCCCAGAAATCCAACTACAAAACTGACCACTAACAGCTATGCATTTTTTTAGCACTTGCTGTATGGTTTTGAACTAATCTGGGAACATCAGGTTCCCACAGGAGGCTTGTCATTTTGCTAATATGCCTCCATGCATTTTCAAGCTCCAAAATGAGTATGTCAAGGAACACAATAAACTACAGACTATTTGCACAAAACTTAAGGAGCCCAAGTCCAAATGTTTACAATGAGGTGCACTTTTGAGCACAACGTGAAACCATACAACATGAATGACAACAGCTATTCAAGCCTCTACATCATAAACCAGCTTTGTTTTCTGAACACAGAGAAGAATTTAAGGAGTATATTGAATGCTCCAAGGAACTAATTCTTTCTCAAATGAAATGGTTTTCCTTCTCCTGAGATCAACATTTGTGCAAATGTGGTGGTGATGGCAGTATGGGACATTTAGACAGGGGGTCACTGAGCACCAAAATAAAACCCAGGTATCTCTAGAGTCTTACTAAGTGGGAGGTAAGCCTAAGGACAACAGGATAGGGTTCCATGTATGAATATGAAAACATCTGGAAAAAACAATATTGCATGTGCATTTTGTTGCATTATTTTAGGTTAATTAATATAGTCTGGGAAACTGCCCTGCACGATTCAGCTCAAAAACACCTTTGACTAAATTGATCTAAGAAACAAAAAAAAACAAACAAAAAAGGCACTGCAGTGCAACAAATTCCTTGGAGTATATATCTGGGAGTTTCACATTCTTCTGTTTCTTCTTCCTGTCCAGTCTGAGCATCCAAAACTGCAGAGTGCAAACAGATCACACTCAAACTTCTGAAAAATATTAATTGGGCTTTTGTAAGGCAAACATATTCATACAGTACGATTAGGTGCTTTGTTCTCCTTGTTGTGCTGTTAATAGCTTTATATATAGCAAGTAGATTTTTTAAATCAGACATCCTCTCCACAGACTATTTTGGCCTAAGATAGAAAACCTTTATAATGAGTCTTGTGTTAGGAGGTCAGGAACAGTAACCCAAGGATTTGGGTTTAAACTGCATTGAAATGCCTCATAGAGAACTTAATTTCTCCTTGCTTCTCTGTAAATTGGATACGCCATCTCCTCAAGGGCAGAAAATTGTTGAAGACTGAAGTTTACACTACCAGCACAAAATTCAGTGAAGCTTCATCCAAAATCAGACAAGTTTATGCACAAGTTTCCTAAAGGGTGTCAATCCCCGTTTTCTTTTTAAAGGAAAAAGGTATGGTACAGTTCTGACTTTCTAGTCATCAACTACATAGTCCAGAGCTCAATGATCATTCAGATAAGAAAAGAAAATGCACTCAATCTGTTCTAAAACTGCACACAATAAAACTTGAACAATCCACATCTCAGGGTGAACACAAAAGCATAGCATCCTATGCCCTGATAATAAACTTGGCAAGTGCTTTAATGCCACACTACATGGCTAACTAAAGGCAAGAAATTTGTGGTGTTTGTTGTTTCTGTAACTGAGCAATATGAACCTTTTCTGCACTCCCCTTGCTTAAAATAAGAGGATATATTGCACATCAAGCATTTGGAAAACTGCTGTTTACATAAAGCAGGCATACTTAAAGCACACAAATTTATGCTCTATTTAAACTGCTAATTATCATATCCCTGCAAATTCTAGGAAGGAAAATGTGAAAAAAAAAAAAAGGCTAAAATTACCATAACCATAGGGAATTTGACTATGATTTCAATAGCACACCTGCACTTCTACTGTAGTTTGAAAACCATCATTCTCCTACCCCAAAATAATGATGTAAAAGAATGGGGGGGGGGGGAAAAATCAAACCAAACTAGAAAAACACAAACCCAAAAGAACCCCCACAATTTGGTACAAAACAGATTAATTAATTAATATTAATTACTACAAGGCAATAAAAAAATTGTTAATAGAGGTATACACCTCTAGAAACAAAACCAGTACAAGCAGAAATAAAGTTATATGTATATTGTGAGTATGAATTTCGATGCCCTGTGCAGTAAGGGCAAAGTCACCTCAGTTTAGTGCATGTCACCTATTTGCAGAATTAATATAGTCATGACAACTCATCTTCTAGGCCAACTAGTCTTTTCAGCTGGAGAATGTGAATCCCAGAATTGCTTGTTTCTTTTCCCTCCTAGTTTCCCTCCTAGCCTGAATAGAGATATTTTAAGGGGATGCCAGAAAATGCCTTTTTATATTCTGAGTTACTGGAATATCATTTAACATGATGGCAGAACTTAGGAAAAAAAGAAAATCAATATTTTTTTCAAACAATGTTGATAATGGGATTCTTATGTTTTTCACCCTGCTGTGGACACAAGCCTTTTGAAGATCTTTTTTCCCCTCTTCAATAGACTACTTTGCTATTCTTTGTATGCCCTACTGCCTGCTGCCAGACTGCTAAATGTTTCTGACTGTGGTTGCTAGTTGCTATGCTTTCCGTTTTTAAGAAATGGATTCAAGTTTCCTTTTATTGTCTTTTTTTTTTTTTTTTTTTTTTTTTTTTTTTTTTTTTTTTTTTTTTTTTTAACTTCCCATGGCAAGGACTCATAGAAAATTCATGGCAACAGCTAAATTGCAGAGTTTAGGGACAAGCTAGTTCCACAAAAGCTCTATTGACTCCCTAATAAAGATAAAGCCCTTACCAAGACATAAGTCATGAAACAAAAAGAAGAGAAACAGGAACCACGAAAAAGAAAACAAAATGTATTATTTAAGGCAAAAGCAGCTTTGCACTAATATATTGTACAAAGTCTAAGAAAGAAACTAATTATATGCTACCTCCAATGACTGGGAAAGGAAAGGGCTACAGGGGACTCAGCTGTTGTGCTGGATTTCAGCTTTTTCCTTTTCTTTTTTTCACAGTGCAGTAAGAGTCACCAAAGATTAATTCTGCAGCAAAGTCAGAAATGTGGTGCTTTTCCCCTTTCTCCATTAACCATTCTTACCCAAGATCAAACAAAAGAACTCTTTATGGACTACAAGAAAGAGGGACTGTAAAGCAGAACACAATCATTACCATTTGTAGGGTTCAAGGATTATTTATTTAGCATATTATTCATTATATGCTAGAATTTCTCCATCTTTAGCATTCAAAGCTTTAAATTCAAGGTCAGAAAATACAGAAGCAAATAATGAAAAAAAAGAAAAGAAAAAATATATGCAAAAATTAATGTTATGAGGAGCATCTCAACTCAAGTGCATTTGAAGGCAACTTGAAAGATATACTTAAAATCTGAGTTACCTTTCATTAGGTTAATGACTCAAAGGAGTCATATGAGTTAAAATGGAAGTGGTCACACAAAGAGAAAAAATAATGAATCTCAAATTAAAAAGAAAAGCTAAAATTAAAAAGAAAAGCTAAAATGAGCTCTACACAATCCAAGAGGGGGAGGTCAGGGATCTGAACACTAACAGAAACTTGTTAAAAATATTCAGCTACCAACACGCCAAACCCTGAATACCTGAAATATCTGAGCAAATATTTTTTTGCATGCAGATTAAACATGATTGAAAACATAGGAAAGGAACTGTAGGCTTCAGATTAAATGCAGAACGTCAGTTCTATATATCCTTCAGTGTAATGAGGGAGGTTTATTCCACTCTTCTCTAGATTTGCTTTCTTCTTTCAGCCTCTCCCGTAAGTTTTTAGTATCTGCCAACTTATGACTCTTAACTTATTGTTTCTCCAGAATAAAACACCCAACTGGCTTTTTGTCCTCTTTCTCTCCCACCTGTATAGGTTACCCTAGCCTCTAGCAGAATAGCTGGCTCTTGGCTCTGGGTATTTTTAGCTGCTCTCTGGTTTGGACTCATCTCCATTTCCCAAAGCATGGTTTGAAAGAACCTTCTGTTCCGCTGAAGGGAAAATGGCCCTCTTTTATGAACTTTTGGCCAGCATCCATTTAGAAACCTCATTCTCTCTCAGCTCTTTTGGCTGACTATTGGCTGAGTGAAGTTGGCTACTAGTTTACAAGCTGTAGAAACTTTGCTTCTCCCATTCTGAGAGCCAGCACAATTCCTCCCCCTTAGCTTAACAGCTCTCTGATTTTGTGTGATTATTAATTTAGCAATAAATTCTGCAGTTGTTGGCTGAACTCTACTCTACCAAAATAGCCTAAATAATTTAAAAATAAAAATCAAATTCACACCCATTAACTATACCAGGCACATTCCTGGAAGACATCCAGGAAGATCCTTCTAACCTCCACGTGCAATTTCTGTTCAATCCTTATAATGCTTTTAACGTATCCTCTTAGCCTTCCAGTACTGCAACATGAGTAACTCTCCACATCAGTGTTTTGAAACAATCTTTGCCTTCTCAGATACCTATGACAATTGGAAGTTTTCTGTTATACTTTTGCATTCAAGGTTATTACTGTAATTGCAACAAAAAGGTACCAAACCACCACAGGTTACTCAGAAGCAGCTTTTCCCTCACCAGTGTTCAGTGACAGAAAGGTACAGCTCGAGGCTGCTGCCACTGCCTTTCTTTGCACTCGTTTCTGTGCTCACTTTCCTTTTCTAAACAGCCTGCATTTTCTGAAATGGCAAATGAAATAACAGCACTCATGCAGAGAAGTAAGAGGAAAAGCAGGTCTCTTCCATCATCAAAAAAAACCTGATCTGTATAGTCTACAATGTGTGTGCCTAAAAGCATATAGAATTTTTTCAGGAAAATAATTAATTAAAGAGATATTTCTAAGGCATTGTTTTTCTATTTAAAGTCATCTCTAACCACTGTCTACCTATGGGTCAGCTTTATGTTAATAAATTTTATTGAGGTTATAGCTGTCCTCCAAGAGAGACTGGTTGAACTAATTAAAATTAATTACCACTTTAATGATAAGGAAGAAGGATGTGTTATCTGATTTTCAAGACATGCTATCCTATTGCAGTGAGAGAATGCAACAGAGCACACCAAAATACGGTCTTTAAAAGGTCTGATTCTGCTTGATGACCTCAAGCATGAGACTTTGGGGTCAGCTTAATGTTAAAGGAATGTCAAACAATACAATTTACCTTAGGTTTGGTACTGAGCAAGAGGTCTTCAGCCTCAAGCCAAACCAGTGTTCATCTAAGAACATTCCAGCAGAGCAGATTGCTATACAAATGAACTGCCAACCTTTACACAAGAACTAAGAACAAGAACAAGAGAACTAAGTCTGAGTAAATGGTAGACAGTGCAATTAAGCATTTATCACTTCCCTATGTCTTTGGGTACATCAATTGAGTGTCTCAGCAATGTTCTGACATTTGTTTTCATTGTTGGGTTTTTGGATTCTTTTCTTTTTTTTCATTTCAAATAAGCACTTCAACTTGAAGCTACTTTAAATATAAAACATATTTTGAAATGTTCTCAAATACCACTTCAGAAAAGTGAGGGGAATATAAGCTTTTCCTTGGACAAAAGTATCAGGCAAAAATTATTTTCTATTTTCCCTGAAATACTTTCTTGGGTCTACACATGGCATGCACTGAATCATACATATATTAAAAAATTAATAAAGCTATACATGAAACCCATATAAAGAATTAAGGAATCCACATCTATAGTAGTAACTACTGCTTGTGTTTATCTCAGCACAACTCCATCTCACAAAACAATACAAAATTATGCAAAGAGTTGTAGCATTCATATTCTTTGGAAAAGTTTGACGAAATTACTTTCAAGTTCAAGATTCTGCTCTCTGTAGTGGGGCCTTAGTCTTGCTGTAGTGACTTGTACTGTTTGATGATTGTAAGAAAGCCTCCTATTTAAAGACTGATTAGGATTATCTAGCAAGCAGTTGATGATGTTTAACAGAAACTTTAACTCAGGAGTAGATCAGAAGGCAAAACTCAATGCGGTGTGGGCCTCATGACTATTGTACTCACAAAGAAAAAAATCATTTACCTTTCAAAAGAAAATAAATTAATAGTCTTTTTCTGACTGAAGAATGGATTTGAATACAATACTTAGGAAACATGAATAAAAATACTGGGAAAAAGTACTTATATAAGGTATTATTCCTAATATATACCAGGGCATGTGACTAAATCCTGCTGCGTGTACCTGTGTGATGTCAGCAGGTACTGACATCACTTTGTCTGCTTGGACTGGAGTCAGACCCCTGGCAGCATTGAGTCTGGAATTGTTTGCCTTTCAAACAGGTGCTTCATGAAGATGGAAAATACAAAGAGGATGACAAGAGGCAGGTTGTTCTCAGAAATTGTAACATTAATAATTTGGCCCCTAGGTGAGTATGGCAATACACTTTCAAAATACAAGTTTAGTAACTCAAATTCCTAGGAGCCTCTGATATTAATATTCTGAACTCAACAGATACATTGGTCTTGAGGCATGATTCTTGTAATTCACATTATTTCTAAATCTGTCTCACAGAAATGGCAAACTTGACAAGTCTTATGCTTTCCAACAACTTCCTCTGAGCCTGTACAAAAAGAAAGGTTGGCATGCTGATTAAGGTGATTTATTTTGACTTGGAGTATCTGCTCTTATCCATCACTTAAAAAGTTTGGCATTTGCAAACTCCAATTCAGTTAGGAAATAAAACACTACCTTTTTCATCTCTATTATGGGCACAAGGAATTGTCTCATATGTTACTACCCCTAAACTGGGATCAGTTTGCAAAATATCTAATGTACATTGCCTTTTTTACTTATATCTTTGGTCAGAGAGGGAAAAAAAAAGAAAAAATGTACTCCTGCTCATCTCTGTTATTTAGCTGAAATAATGCTCATGAGAGGTTTTCTCACCAGCTTGATTATATCAGCATATCAGTTCTTGAAACTGATAACAATGGAACCCCCAAATACAGATACAAAACAAGGATTTCTGCAAAATTTTAAGGTGTCAGATGTACCAGGAACTTTGTTTGCATGTTGCTGAGCCAAAATACTTAGGTTTTAACCATGTAATTCATCACACTGAATTTTCAATTTATTTTATAGTTCTCATCCTAGGCATAACCTTATAATTTGCAAGTTTGAAGATATCTGAGCTGTACATGTAATTAAAGAAATAAAAAAATTATACAACCTACAGTTCTCAGTTGAATATCAAAGAGGCACTTTATTATACTGAATACATATCTAGAATTGCAAATACCTGAAAAACTGACTATAGATTCCTGAATGAAAGAATATGCTCTTTTGAGAACACTAGAACACTACAGTATTTAGGTAATTGACTTAGTAACTGGCTTAGACTTCTCAAAACGATGTTGATTCTTATCAAATGTACGCTAAATATGTTTTAGGAAAAATTGGTGGAAATAAAACCCTACCTTTCATCTAAAAATATTTAAACAATTGTAAAAAAGTTAAATAACTGTATTTTCAGTTTGACATTAGAAGACACTGGGATTGGCTCAATAAGCACATACGGATTTTTATATTTCTACAAATCTTGTTCATTGAAATATTTTAAAGTATATATTTAATCTTTACTATCTGGAAGTAAAGAAATAATTCTTGTCTCATTGCTTTCAAGCTGCCCAGCTAAAACTTGGAAAATATGCACTAAGTGGCAAAGAAGCATCTCAGTCCTCAGTAACTTTTACACATATGAAATTCCTTGGAATAAGTCTTGGAAAGGAGAAGATTCATTTTATGGAGTCTTTTTCCTCTGCAATAGTATAGATTTTATATTTTAAAAACCCCAAAACTAACAGAACAAACAGAATCAAATTATCTAATTCTTTAGATCATTATAAGGATATAATAAGACAAGAGTCTTATTAGAAATCATCAGAGAGTATGCAGAGTTTGAAGGGGCCCATCAGGACCATCGTGTCCAGCTGCTGGCCTTGCACAGAACACCCCAAGGGTCACACCATGTGCCTGAGAGAGTTATCCAAATGCTTCTGGAACTCTTGTCAGGCTGGTGCTGTGACCACTGCCCTGGGGAGCCTGCCCAGCCACCTTCTGGGTGAAAAAACTTTACCTAAATACCTGCCTAAAATCCCCCTGAGTCAGTTTAATGTCATTTCCTCATACTCAGTTGTGTTTGTGAGTGCCCATAAAAACAGAGTCTCATCTGAAAAAGCACAGAAAAAATCTGCCAACTTCTGACAGATTTGACAGATGTTTCTCCAACAGAACCAAGGATCACTACAGCTGTGGTAAATGAGTATATCTTGTGAGCAAAAGCTGGAAGGACCAGGAAGCTGATGTCTAGGTGTTCATGCTTGTCAATTTTACCAGTAAATTCTAGAATCTGATGATGCATTACAATATTATATTCTCACAGAACTTTATGAACTTATCAGTTATATAATACATCATCGAATTGCTGTTGCTAATATAATGTATCCTTAGTTAAAGTGCAAGAAATCACAGGAATATACCCCACTTATTTTCTATAGTTTTGGATTAAATGACCTTAAAAAGATTAGTATTTTCAGTAAGAGAAAGAGACTCTTGACTGAAGAAGTGGAGAATATGGGCAAAAACATCTAAACATCACTCTTAAACAAGGTTTGCACCTTTACAATATCCAGGAAAATGACATTTTGAGAAACTGTTCTATGATTCTGGAGGAACAAGACTCATCAAAATCCTCCTGCCAGGTTCCAGATACTTTTGTCAGTTTATTGGCTGGCTCTTGAAATCCAGTCTGCATTTTACAATCTTTTTAATTTGCCTTATCTCACACAGAACAAAATATTCTGCTTTTTTCCCCCAAATATAGTGACAGATGAAATATAGAGAAGTATTTTCTTTTCAAACATTTTCTTGGAACAGCTTTTCCTGTATCTTGCATATTTCAGTTTTAATCCTGATGCTGGTGAGTTGTGCTCAATATTTAATTTATGCTAATCTGTCACTTATTTTTCCTCCCTATCTATATAGGTAGGAATATTTATTAACAAAGCAGTAGCTGACCTGCACCTTGAATCATCTGAAAAACATATGCACACTGGGCAAATGGAACAAGAAGGGAGGAAGAGAAAAATTTCTTCTTACATCTTTGGAGCACAAAATAAGCACTCTCCATAAGAATGGCATTAATGAAAAGGAACATGTTGTTCCTTATTGTAATTATTTTAAGCATCCCATCTCAAGGCTCAGGAAGCTCAGTTATTTCCAAGTCTGGCATGGGAAGAGTAAAAAGAGTGACGAAAAGGATATGGAAAAAATAGGCACAATCTGATTGACCAGTGATGTAGCTTAAGTCCACATCAAGGGACCAATAGTTCATGAGTACTTTTAGTTTCTTTCTCTTAGATGCTTCCTGAAAGTGGAAAAGAATAATATGAAATTGATAACAATACACATCACTTCCAGCCTCCACAGCAGGAGAATGACATCGAGAGTTTGTGAACACTGAGGGCTGTTCAGTATCAAATGACTGTCCTTTCCACTGGTGTTTCAAAGGGTAAATATTCAGGACATTGCATGCATTGAAGAGGAATTAATAATTGAAATGCATGAAAAGTCCCTGTGATGACCCATTTTTTTGGGCCTCTGCACTCCTCAGTCTCCAATGACTCCATCCAGTTTGTGCCTATGCAAAGCATTCACAAGTTCTTGAAGAAATATTTTCACATCTGGGAGACCAAGTGCTCTTTCTGAAGGTCATGTCTTTTAAGGAAGTGTACTCCTAACACCTTCTGTGATCATTTCCTTCATATCCTTACAAGGTATATACTTTTAAGATAATGTTAGTACCCAGAAAACTTACAGTTTTTAGAAATGGAGGAAGAAAAATACTAGGAATAAATGATGCAACTCCGGTCACAGTGAAATCACATCACTGGGTCTGTAAGCTTCCAGAATTCCCTCCTCACACACTCCCTGTGCCAAAACACAAACGTCCTACATTTTTCACACTTCCTGATTTCTTCCTCCTCTTTAAAACGTTTTATTTCATGAAAGTGTAATGAATAATGTATATAAAATACTATTACGGGATATTGATTTACTAGGTCTGTGATAAACACAAACTCACTATGATCCACTGAGTAGAGTGAGTGGGAAACATTACAGAACTACTTTCAATGAGAAAAAAATCCATAACACATCTCTAAACGACTCACAGAAACGCCTTGTAGCAAATGTATTAAGTCCTCCAGCACAGCCCTCCAAGAACAGCATGCTTCCCTGCAGAGTTGCTTTTGCTTCTTTATACAATCTACTCTGAAGTATCTCAGAAAAGACTGATACAGGGCTTTACCAATACCTTTGGGAAAGTGCTCCACTACACAATCTATTCTCACTGTCAATCATTTTTTTCCTAATATTCATCCAATCCAAATTTTCACTTTAGTAATACCATCACATTACTCCCTTTGTGCTTCTGTGCTCTAGCATTTACACTCTTCAAATATTTATAGTTATTGTTCAGGAAAAAAACAGACCTTTTCCCTCAGCATATCAATTTCTGCACCTGAATGTTGCTGGTCTTCCTTCCTTGGAGTGCTGTATTGCTTTACACATTCCAAATAACTGTCAGAGAAATTAATATTTTCTGTTGCTGGACAAAAACAGCCCAGAAAACCCCTTTCTCCATCCCACAGTTTTCTGTGAGCAAATGTTCACTGATATTACATCACCAAAAGAGATTCATGGATCCAAATATTCCAAGTAAGGTACTTAAGCAACTAAGTATTTTACAGAGAAAAAAACCCCCAAACCTCATATATAATCATTTTGGATACCTGGGCCTAACTACAGGTGACTATTAATAAACACATGGTATTTTCAATGTATAATCAAGATACCTCAGATGGTAATCTTTCCATTCCCATTTCAAAGGTTTCAGAACCGCCACTTCAGGAAAGGAAAATTATCTTTGGTTTCCTCTCTCTCTTTTCTTCTCTAGTGCCTCTTAACTGCATTAGATGCTCAAACTCATCCAAAGACCCTGAACCTTTCACACAGAGGCCATGGTCTATAGTGATACAGTTAGTTGACAAATTTAAATGTCTTTATGATCATCAACATTTTCTTCTAGACTTTCTCCAATCTGCTTTCCATTGAAAGTCCAGATTGGAAGAGACCCTCAGATCAGCTGGTCTCACCTTTTAAGGGAGAGGGAGCCCAAGATTACCTAGCACACCACCCAATAGCATCATGAAAACTATCAGCACTCCTGGGGAGGTTATTCCACTGACAGACTCATTTTACAAAGTTTATTGCTTACATCGATATAAAATGTTTCTGGTACAATTTGTACGCATTTCTCCTTGTCTTCTCCATGTCTGACCCTGTGAAGAAAGAGCCTCTCTCCTGTTTGTAGCTGCCCTTTAAGTACTGTGATGCTGTGATTAGGTTCCCCCAAGTCTTCTCTTTACCAGGGAGAAAAGACCCTACACTGCTTCAGTCTTTCCTCTTGGGGAAAATCATTCAGCTGTTTCGTTCATCTTTGTGGCATTTCTTGGGACCCTCTCCAGTCTTTATACATATTTTTTAAATTTTGCAGACCAGAACTGAGCACAATACAGCAGGATATCCCTATCCCTTTCATTGAGGTTAGTATTTCTTTATATACACTTCTGAAGCTTTTGATAATCATCCCTGTAAAAGCTGTTCTGAAGAATTCATATTTCTGTTCCACCTCATTCATAACTATCATGTTTTTGTTCACCTTCCAAGTACTTATAACCATAGTGAGTTTTGGAGACTTACAATTCTTGGGACATGATCTAATTCTCAATTTCATCTTCTCTATTAAAGCTGCTATAAATATTCGTCTTTCATATAACAACCTTTTAGCAAAACTGAGTAATTCCAAAAGTTAATTTACTTCTAAATCAAACTCCTTTTTTAAGGCTGAAGAAAAACACTGCATTCTTAATCATTCTAGCAAAATACACTGATGCTCCTGGATTTTGAAACTATTTTTTTCAGTGTTCTTTATTCCCCGTGGTTATTTTCTGTCTCCTGAAATTACAGCCTTAAATTAATCAGTAAATTGCTTTCCTTTCTGACATGAACTCACTTTTTGGTCACTAACAATATAGTCCTCCAATTTTCCCCACTTCCATTCACTTTCACGTCAGCAAGAAATGAACTCAGGATGTCTCTTTTGGGATCCCCTACTTTCCATTCAACGAGTCTGACTACTCTGTAATTTATGAATTTCCTTGCTAATTTGCTGAAAGTGCTACTCAACAGACATGCAGGTAGTTAAAAATCTCCCATGAGTATCCTTTTATATGGAGTATCTTCAGAAGAGACAGAATTTCTTCAGCACCACTTGAAATACGCCTAATGTTTGTTTTGCTTTGTTTATATTTCTTCACAGGAAAATTATTCAGCAGTTTCCTACCATGATGTTTTCAAATATTATGGCAACCCATTTACTTGTTCCGTTTCTCCTATACAAATTATGTTACAGTAATCTATACCGATGTCTATTAAAAAAATTACCTCATTAAGTTCATCTGAACCCACTAATGGATTCCACATACACTTTCATTGGAAACTCGATCTTTCTGGACATTTTCTATATGTATAGCACAGGCGTTTCATGGATCTTTTTCTCACTTTTACTGGGACAATGAATGTATAGGTCAAGTTATCTGTTTTAAGCAAGATTTCCTTTACTGTGTTTCTTGACTACTTTGAACACCACATGACAAGCCCCACAGGGTCTGATTTCAGGAAGTAAGTAACACGTGTTCTCATATATTTTCATATTATTAATTTATACTACTTTAGTTACTCCTCTTAGCCCGAAAGATATTAAAATGCCATAAAATCATTATAAATAAATATGCCATTCAATACAGTCTGATCATAGTTAGACTAAAGATGATGAGATTTTTTGAGTCTGAGATTTTCTTTTGAAGCAACAGTCTAAGATTTTTCACAATAAAGTCTTGGTATAGCTCCTACTAAGGTCAGCAGAAGTTAGCAGCAATTACAACAGCCTAGAAAGCAGGGATAATTAGGCAAAAATCTGTGTATTAATTGAACTAGGAGATGCAGGAAAAAGCTATGAAGATGAAACAGTTGAACTTTGAATGTGCATATTTAAAAGCCAGTAGTAAAATCTGCATAATGTACCCAAATTCTACTTGTTTTTATATTAGTGTTTATTAGGTCACTCTTCAGGAAACACAGATGTATTCTAAATAGAAATTGAAGCCTTCTAATTTAAAAGGAACATGAATAGTCTAAATACCTCTGGAAAAATCTTGTATGCTCCTGGTGGATTATTAGCTAAACATTAGCATCTAGTAGTGGAATCTGCAGAGAAGGAGGATATTAAACTGAAAAAAAAATCATGACACTGAAGGATGAGAAAAGTTAGAGAAGGTACAGAGAATATTCAGCAAGAATGACCAAAAGACTGGAAAATATAGTCCACAGAAAAGATACAAAAGATTCAAAATAATTGAGTTAACAATGAGGTGGAAAACTGTCACAGTACTAAAGTACCTATATGCAGCAGGGAAATAAAGTAGGTAACACAGGACCCAAATACAAAGGAAAATAAAATGAAAATAGATCAATTTTGGTATGAAGACACATTTACAACAGGGAGATGATCTCACTGCAAGAAACATTTCCTGTGAAATGTGGCAGATTCTATAATATTATATATATATATATATATATGAATAAAATGTGGGACAGTGAAAACAGTACAATGGCTATGGTATTTGAGAAAAATTAGTTCAGCTAAACCCAATGACCTATTTTATACAGGAAGCCACGTTAGATTATCAGCATTCCTTGAAAACTGTGACAGTTTCGATTAATAGGAGATTACAGAATAGGGACAATCTTCAAGACTATGAGCATCAAGACTATCAGTGTCAAGATTCTGCTTCATTATTATATGGATATAAAGGGGTCAATATAGCTACAGAAGTCAATGGACTTGCTTAGTGCTAGCTGAATAATAATAATGCACTGTTGCCTACTTAAGCCCTGTGCATTTTTCTGCCATTAACAAGATAATCCACAGCTCCATAAGATATGTGGCTGCAGCCATCCAAGGATTTCATAGCATTTTTCAACCTGGAATTATTCTTGCATATGATGCAATGTAAGGTATCAGGAGAGAGGAAGCTGTAGAGAATCAAGTGTTATAAAGCCACAGGTCAGGAAATGGGCTCCACCTAACATTCTATAAAGGCACACAAAGGCTTCATGAGCCTTGCAAACCAGCTTGACACTTACATGTGGAAATTTCAAGAACAGTATTCAGATAGGTATGTTCCAGATTCCTCACGACCATAACGTCTCCTTAAACATGAGGACCTTGTTTATTTTCCTAAAAGGAGAAAATGCTCCCCCTTCTTAATTATTGAAATGATCTTTGAGTGTGATGTGTTGAAAGCAGCTTTGGTTTTGCACTGTGGAAATCAGTGTAAGCATCTCTGGTTTTAGAGGGGAGTCAGGGCCAACCCCAATTAAGATCAAGTGGTGCATTATAGAAATAATGTACATAATGTAATTGATTCTAATGGGAGGTACATGAATGATACATCAGGCTACAACTTTTATTGATGACAATTACTTCCTGGGCATATATCCATAGAAGCTCTGCCCATCCTCTGCTAAATCTCAGTCTACCAGCTAGCAACAAAATTTTCTTGCCAAGGATTCACTCCTGCTAATACTGGATTCTCCCACTAGCAATGTAAATCAACCAGTGTGAGAAAGCTGTCCTGCTTTCTAAAAAATTGAACAGAAACGGTCTCTGAAAACCCAACCTCCTTCAATTCAGACTTTCTGAAGTCTTCCAGATTCCTGCATGTGACTCGACACAAAGAAAGCAGGAAACAGTTAAAACTGATGCTGAAGTGTACCAAATGCTGCAAGGGTCTACATCCCAAAGACCAAATGGATAGACTGCTTCCTTAAGAAAAGTTTTGCGGTTTGTTTTTTGTTTTTCATGGGTGATAAACTATATCCAGGAACCTATTTCACATTTAAACTGAAAGCCATTGTACAAGCACTAACAGACATAGAAACATTGAATTTTATAGTATCATACTCCTGTGAAAGAAAGTGCTGGACAATTAATTAAAATGGGACAAACAGCTTTCTGGTCTGTAGCGAAGTCTGTATTCGTCCACTTGGTTTTTCACTACACTAAATAAGTCTGTGGAATTACAAAAAAATAATCACCATAAAGAACAAGAATAAAATTCTTTTTGCAGATGTTTCTCATCGGTGTTGAAAAAGCAACCACAATCCATTACAACGACTAGAGAGAGAAAATAAAACAGCAATTAAAAAATAGATTTGGAGCAGTTCCATCCTCAATGCACCAACATGGTGGAAAGTGAACAACTGATTGTTAGAGAACATCTGCCTAGTCTTGAGAGATCACTCTTTGTAATCCATTTGGAATGATGTAGCTCTATCCACTTCCTATTGAAAGATGGACATATGATTGTGTGCTGTGTAACCAGAACCAATGTTTTACCATCTCTGGCATACAGCAGCCTGCAGAACTAGTACCAACAAATAAACTGCATCAAGGACTCAATTCTTGCTGGAGTGAAATGTGATCATTTTGAAGCGATTCACTCCCTTAGCCAAGCATTCACCACTTTAGCTCATACTGCACAGCACCAATACCAACTTCAAGACGTTTTGTAAAGCACATGTATTTCAGACTTAAACATAAAGCAACCTGTATTTTAATAAATTTGTTGTACCACTACACAAACAAATTGCTAATAAACATAAATACTGAATGGTATTTATTTCACTAGTATTCATACAGAAGTAGCAGAGTTTGCATAAAACTAACTCTGTGATCATGATCTAAATATGAAGAGGCATAATCAAAGTCAGGAGATCTGGTGTTCATATCAAAAGGGTGTTGCACTGAATTGTAAATTTATTGTGCATTTGGACTATTCAAAATGTTTTTCTTGCAATTTATGTCAGTAATACATAGTCTTAAACACCTACAATTTAAACTTTATATAAAAACTAAGTATTAATTTACAAATGTTAAAACCCTTTTGTTAAAGCTGACTTTCTGCTCTGGTGTATGTTTACATTTGGGTATTTTTTTTCTCTTATAGCTCTAAAATTTATCTCAGAAAAAGCTTTATAAATTCATGAGAAAAAAACCTGGAATTGAGGAATTCCTTTGTCTCTGGTCCATATCCGGCCAGTTATAAAGCATTAATCATTTCAAATTTGGCAGGCTGCTAAACTAGTAAGTGAATGAATGTTCCACAGGCCTGATTACATGTCACAGCTTAAAAGATCAGCGGTTTGCAGCAACACTGACCATAACATGCTATTTCTGTAACAAGGATTCAGGAAAGAAAAGCCAATGACACAAAGTAAAGCAACAATGCTGAATTGCTTCCCCGTGCCTTACTCTTCCTCACAAAGCCTCAAGTTCCTCAAGCTCCTCCCCTGTCTTCCTCCTACAGGTATTATATGGAATGGGATCTCCCCAAAACCCAGAGAGCAGGGAAAATACCTCTATGCTGGGAAATTCTATATTTACACTTTTTAAGGTGAGATTCTTACTGCCTTTCAACACATTAAATAGTGTTTTAAAATTTTCGTGTATATATTTATTCAAGCATCCTATACACAGATTGGATTTGAAAGGTAATCAAGGGCAAATTTGGCAGTTGGTAGACTCTTGATGTCTATCCTTTTCATCCTCAATAAACTTACTTTTGCTGAAAGTAATAAGTGACATAAGAAGGGTTTATGTGCCAAACATTAGAGTTTATGCACAGCACACAAGACATTTCACAGCATAATCCCTCCTATTCCCTCGTGCATCCAATTTGCAGCAAATGATGGACCAATAACAGCACTAATACTTCTATCTGTGAGGCAGCTCTAGGGAATGAAGTCTCAGAAATCACAATAAGCCTTACCTGTGTGAACAGAACATCTACCTTTAGCTACCATTATCATTAGCATAATGAGAGCAGTGACGTGCCCACCTGGTAAAGGCACTATTGACAAAAATGCCACTCATGGAAAAGAACTGCTATTCCTGATTCTCTGTAAGAACCTGAACTCTGTTAATCCTTCAGGATTACTCTTCACAAATTTACGATCAATGAAGAACAACATCTTTAAAACATGAGATCTCTACTTGCTTTCACTGAAATAATGAAACAAGTACATTGATTAGATAAAGCTACATCTTTCCTTCTCTTCTAAATAGACATACAGTAAAATTGTAGCTAGGCCATGTTCAGAACAAACTACTGTCAAAGATTACAAGTTTTAAAAGGAAAAAATTAACATAAAATTTATTATTTCACTATGTGCTGATAAAGATTTTCTCTTCTCCCCTCTCACTGAGGGAACTCTTTATGTTATATGCAACTTTAAATACAAGAATGTTAAAATCAGAATATGAGAGAAGGCCCTCTCTTCTTATGTTAAGTCTAGAGTTACCTTGTAAGATACAGTAAATTTTGACCAACACAAATCTACTTTTAATTAGAATTTCTATTTGCACTCTAGTAGTACATTCTTCTTCATTAGTTATTGGTACAAATATTATAAAAAAGATTCAGATATGATCTTAATTTCTATTTCATTTTATAATTAATGCTACTGGACTTCTTGTCATTCAATACACCTAGTACAATGAATCAGAATATACACTTATTTCCTTCTGATTAACAAATGTGCAGTGTTTTGTTGGGGTTTTTTTTTGGTTTTCTTTTTTGTGGGGTTGTTTTTGTGTTTTTTTTGGTTGGTTGGTTGTTTTTTTGTTTATTTGGATTTTTTTACCACAGTAAGGGCAAAATGTCTCACTTGGAGATACTCCAATGCAGTACAGTAGTTATTCCGTCACATAAATATAATTGCAGAAGATGGGAATTCTTCATACTACAACTCCATCTTAAAAGTTGCATAAATCAGCCTGAGATTTCTCTCTATTAACTACAGAATTATGTAAGTCCAAAAATGCAATATTTTCTGTATATTTTAAATATATTATCCTGGAGCAATATCTGCTTTATATGCTATGCTAATTAATCAGGAAATGAATAATTAAGGTATCCATCTGTTATAATGCACAAAGCCCAGGTAGCTATGTGCATTTCATTTTTGCAATTCAATACTGTGCCAACTTTCAAAGCAATCTGCTCTATCCACTATCTTGAATAATGAAACTGTTGGGGTGCGTATCTTTCTTTGGTCAGCCTGGTGTTTTGGCTAGACCACCTGGTCAGCTCTGATACGCCTCAACAAGATCTGTTTGTGAATTCTTGGCTCCGCAGTGCCTTGACTTACACTGTCACGTCCGTGGCTGGAAAGAGGGGACTCTC
>VZUI01044238.1:0-13423 GCA_013401135.1 Cettia cetti
AGATAGATAGATAGATAGATAGATAGATAGATAGATAGATAGATAGATAGATAGATAGATAGATAGATAGATAGATGGATAGATATCATAGATAGAGACCTTAATTAATTTCAGAATTATTTCATAGCCATTTCTAGAAGCTTGTTATTCTACAAATTTAAGCCTAGGCTTTCTGGGCTAAAAACAAACAGAAGAACTGGTGTTTAAATTTGCTTGTGGAATCCTTTCTACCTTTTTCCAAGGCCACCCAACATACTGCTTTATGTCCACTGCTGGAACTTCATACGTAAAATCACCAAGCACAATTTAGTCATGGATTCTGTGGACTGATGCTGATAACTTTATTCTATACCTTTCTGACCTCTGGATTATGCTACTGAAAAGCTTTATTTTATTATGCTGTCTGTGTTCCTACTAACACAAAAAGCTGTTGAAAGCATTTTAAGCCACACTAAGCAGCCTCAGTTTAATCTGATAGTCTTTGGGGAGTTAGTTCAATGCCTATTGTCAAACATTTATTACATTTTATAATTGCAATAGCTTCCAGCATACTTTTTAACTTGTTTATATGACTCACTGACCCCAGATTTTCCTATTCATAGGCAAAGAGTTTTATGCTCTATACTACAAAGCAGTATTGCACGTCTACTTTTAATTTGTGTCTCACTTCCATGCTAGTTGGAAATTCATTCAAAGACAGCATTCATTGCTGGTTCAATAAACTCAGAAATTAGGAAAACAAAAATCTGTACTCCATTTTCTTCCTTTTCTTTTTTCCCTTTCTTTTTCTTAACTCTAATTAACCCTAGCTCAAACTGGCAGAGTGATTTTATCCATGGCATTTCTTCACAAGTTAGTGGGAGCACGAGTTTGCATGAAAGGTATTACAGAAGTTTGTTTAGTATTTTGCTGTCACAAGAGCACATTGGCTCTGTATCACCAGCACAAGATGAAAGAGTTTCTTGAACTCAGCTTAACACAGTGTCTGTAATAGCTCCATTACTAAAGCATCACAAAACACAGCACCCTTCCTTTGGGGTGGCCAAAGAAATAAATAAGCACAATATAAAAGAATACTGCTGGTCTAGGCACTACATTTGAGACGTAAGTCTATCAGATAGTAGAAACTGAGGGAAGTCCTAGCTATGCTCTTGTATTTTTTTTTTACTCCTTCACACTCTCTCTCTCTTTTAGCAAAAAAGAATTAATGTATCTGAAAGAACACTGTGTGACAAGAAAAGACTGAACAGCTAGACACTTGAACTTCTATTTACCATAAAATGACCCCATGGGAAAAGAAATAATAAAAAAGAGAAAAGACTCTTATGTCTCTTTAAAAAGAGACATGTCCTAGAACAGGCTATGAGGTCACTAGTAAGGCAGCACAACAATTGCCACTGACTTACACCTAGAACTCCAATGTAAAGACTTTTATTGATATAACCTGTTGACATTTATCTTCATAAATTGGAAAAATACAAAATTACACATGTCAAGTATTTAACAACACTTTTCACTCTGGACGCAATAAAAAAGCAGTAATGTGTGTAGAGAAATGTGATAGTCCTCTGCTTAATTAAAACCGAACCGTTCAGCATGCTGTAGTCTACATATTACATGGACATCTATAAAATACCAGTAGCATGAGTTTTGTGTGACTAATCCAATACTGAGACTGACCCATCAAATAAGACTGAAAATATGCAAAAGTGAGAAAATACGTTCAAGGACAGCGGATCTCTATTTTTAAAATAACAGCTACAGAGCCAGTCACATTAAAGGAAATAGTAACTTATCATAATAAAACAGAGCAAGGAATTTAGAAATGGGATCTCAATTTAGGTGCAGAATGTAGTAGAACACAGTTCAAGTATAAAAAATTATTTTCCTGTCCAAATAAAAATCATCAGAGATGAATAGATCTGATTCAAGGAATAAATCAGAAAAAAAGGATGAGCGCTGAAGAAAACAACTGTATTATTTTTCAGTAAAAAAGGATTGCTTCATAATTTTAAAAGAGATTTTAAAATTCTTTTGGAAAACGAAATTCATTATTTAGATTAAATTGTTCCAAAGACTTGTATATTTTACGCACCTTAAGCAGTTTTGATATTCTATTGATGATAGCAGTATTTCTCTCTGACACACTGAAAAAAATATCACTGTCTTATCTGGGTGAATCATCAGTATCTTGTTCAACCTCATTTGGTGGGGATCTGAGATAACACTACTCAAATTTCCACAATTTCCATTTCATTGAAAGTGCCAGTTGCTGTCTCCATTATACTTCTAAGTCAATCGACCACAGAAAACTCAGAAACTGGCGGTGGAGTCGTGCACATCATGAAGTTTCTGTAGTTTCTCTGGGAGATTCATAATGTACAATCTATGTATTGAAAGAAAAACTTAAGTGCTATGAATCTAAATGATAAATTTGAGCTAGTTGTATTATTTAGTCTTCACAGGTTTCCAATGGAAGAGCATTTTACTCTTTGTATCTGTCTAGTCTTGCTTCTCCCCTTTGTAAATGCAGACACGCACAGAGAAATACTCATCACAGTTAAAACAGTGTTCACTGAAAGCTTTGCTATACCCTGAGTGTAGCTATGTCATTCAGTACATGATATCTTAACTTACACAGAGTGCCGACACCTCTATTTCCTTGATTAATTTTCTTTGACACTCTAGGCAAAAATCTTTCACTGAATTTTAACTATTTTTTCCTTCCTATTAAGGAAAAGCATTTGCTTTTTTCTGCTTCATTTTTCTAGGGCTGGGGCCAGAGGTCTGTAGCTAGACCCTAAAGTGGAGCATGTTGGAGGATTTTTTTTTTCCCCGCATAAATCAAGTTTTCCGTGCCTCATATCAACTATCATTTCTGGTCATATTTTGTCATAAATGTCCCTTCAGAGTATGAAGTGAATGACCAATTTCATTTGGGCTAAAATACTTTTTCAAATGATTTCTAATGACCTTATCTAAAAAGAAAATAGTATTTTTGTGCAAAATTAAAGCTCTGGGGCAAAATATCTGGTTGAGAAATTTTAACTGTACATGTAATCAAGAGTTTCATAAGTATCTTCACTTCTGACGATGACTTGAACTCAAAAAATAATGTCCAGTTAAATGCCCAACAAGAAATAGACTTCTATTATATTTACTCCTTGTATGTTTACAGTAACTACTCTTTCTTAAAGCCTTGAGAGGTCAAGCTCTTCAAGTTTGCAAAGCAAGAAGAGGACCTCAAAAAGAAGGAACCATGGACTAAAACAACCTCCTCTTTGGCAGAAGGTATCCTCTGCCCGTGCCTATGTATGCACACTATACGCACACACACCTCTGCAGAGGTTTCTCACATTGTTTTTGTTTAGTTAAAGCTCTACAGACTTGCATGATAAGTGTCTGAGAAATACTAATTACCTGCATGTAACTTGCAGTCTAAAACACATACGGAGAAAACAAGGCTTTTGTACAAACTGTAAGGAAATAATAATCTGTGCTATCTCATAATTTAAATTGAGTTGCTATTGCATATTATCATGAGATGGCTAGAAATTATGACAACAGATATGAAGCTCAACATTCAAGGGCTGAGGTTTCAATCAATGACCCAATAAAACTGTAAATGCATAGAAACTGGTATATTAAAGAACAATTTAAAAAAAAATGAAAAAATACTTGTTTACAAAAAGAAAGTGTTGATTGTTCCTGTCTTTTCATGTTGGTTTGGGTTGTTGGGGTTTTTGCTTATTTAAAAAAAATTATTTATCTTTTATACATATAAAAGAGAAGCTTTCTAACAAAGACTGGGATGTTAAATGTAGAGTTCTAATGTCTTCTAAGAACACATAAACCCAAAATGTCACTATCTTGCAAAGCAATAAGGAAGCACCACACAAAATAATTTTAAGAATTTGAACAGCTAAGAGACTATTTTATGAAAGAGGGTGTTTTCTAATGAAAAATGGGTTTAGTAAATGCCACTCATATTATCTATTCCATATTTTTGATCTACCTTTATTCTTGCTATGGTCCTCCAGCAATTTAAGGCACTATGATTAAAAGTTTTTTGTGGTATTGTGGAGTTTCCAATCCCCCCCAGTCATTACTAAACCTTAAGATTTAATTGAAGTGTTCTGCTAAAAAGTTGGAATGCTATAATTAATATTGTATCCATTTGGAAATCTCAAAGCATATTTTTTAGTCAGTGAAATTTCCTGAAATAAATTTTTCTTGACTATACTCAAGTGATCTTGTAAGGATGTAGAATATAGTTCTTTAATACATGAGCTATAAATAAATTAATTCCAGTTTAGATGTTTTGTTGAAAATATTTCATATATATCATATAAGAATCTATTCTTTTATTTCTCAAGCTTTCCACTTTCCACAATCAAAGGTAAATTTTCTATTTTCCTTCTTCTTTCCATCTTCTCTATATTTCTATATTAATCTGATTTTTTGTTAGTTTGTTTTTCATCCTTTTAGTTTTGTCTTATAAAGAAATTGAATCGTTTACATTTTTTTTCAATATTTTAAATTTTTAAATCACTTTATTAGGGTGGGTGTTTTTTTCTGTTTTGGGGTTTTTTTTCATTCCAGGCCAGTACAATATGCTAAACAGCATCTCTCCATCTGGAAATAGTAAACCATAGGTAAAGCATATGGTGTTCATTAATATGAATTGATGGAAGGTGCCATGCTTGTAAGCATACCAAGAAGTTATATACATACACATTCCCTTAAGGAAAAACTCTATATCAATAAGCTAATAAGTTTGATCTACAAAAAACTTCTAGTCAGCTACTCAGTGAGTAGTGTACAATCTGTACACCTCACATAAAGAGGTGTAATATGGTATTATGGTATACCATATACCATAAGTCCTATTTTCTAGAATGACACATGTTCATATTCCATAAACTGTTTGAAGAAAATGAAGTAATCAGATGAAAATAAAGCCTAACAACAAGTAAAGAATAATAACAGAGATAAATCGTTCCCTGATTTTAAAGGAGCTAATAGATTAAACACATGCACATGATTCACTGGACCAAAGCTAGTTGTTCTCAGCACTAAAGAAAATAATTTGTCATGCAAGCTGCTTTGTGCTCGCACACATTCCCATCACAGCTGAACTACATCACAGCTTCAAGCAGTGCCACTGAAAGTTCAGACTGGTCCTATTTTAAATTCCATCTCGCCTTATTTAAGCATCTGTTTGCTTCCATACTCTCTGTGTTCCTCCCAGTTCTAGCAGCTGTTTTGTCTCTCAGATCTGTAGTATCTCCTGCCTAATTTATATTAATCCAAAGGAATAAAGGTTTGTAGTCTCCAGCTTTTGTCTTTCTCCAGAGGAAGAAAATTAATGAATATTCTAGAAAAATTAATGGGTCTGAAGTAATTTTTTCTGAAATATTAAAATTTCAGAGAATGAATGATTAAAAATGTCTTATCATGAAACTGCAGAAAAAATATTTAGGAAAAAGAATAACTATATATATGAATGCAGAAATCAGTATTAATTATATATAGCAGAAATCGGTATTAATTATATTAAGCAGAAACACACATTTATTCATAAATACATAATGGAAAAAACTCTTTTCTCTCATGTTTTACATGAGAAATATGCTTTCATTTCATTATATTGCATGAATCTTGTCCTTTACTTCTGTCCTGGAGGTATAATCTCACATTTGTAACACTGGATTTTCAACTGTGCAAGTGCTAAAGGCATGAAGTGAGAAGAAAGATTTCTTTAGGTGGTAAAATACAGAAAAATAAAAGGAGATCTTGGAGAAATAAGAATAATTGTCTCAGAGAATAAATTGAGTACTTGAGAGTTAGAAACAACAATAATACAGATGTGTTTCTAATTAGGAAGCAGCTTCGCTATTATTTAAAAGATATTTTGATGTATACTGGTCTTCTATTTGGGAATGCAAATTTGCACAGAGTCTGTATTAACCTTTTTATGTGTAAGTCTGCCTGGATATTCCACTACATGAAGAGCAATCACCAGCAAAGGGTTACTCTCCTTGTTCTACCTGACTGCCCAAGTGGTCGGGCGAGCAGCCAGGGAAGCAGACCCAGCCCAACACTAATGTCCTGCCTGGGACAGTGACCAGCTGTGTTTGCTCAGGGAGGAAAGTCATTGCAGCAGAAAAGTTTTCCCTGCTTGGAAGATAAATGGCACAAGTGGAACGTTGTTTGGGAGAAACAGCTTCTCTGAACCAAACCAGATAGACACTGCACATGGGTAAATTTAAATCTACCTCAAAAAACTGTATATATTATATATATATATTTGTGGAAGGAGAGAAGAGTAAAATCTTAACCACTGAAGTCCTCTAAATAAGAAGACAATTCTAGTATAAGAGATTTAAATGTAGGGTGAAGTACTCACATTGTAGAAGCCTATGATTCCACTACAGTAAATGTGATGAGGTAAAGACTGATTTAGAGAACATCCTAGTCTCTGCATGATGTCATTTCAAAGCTTCAGATGCATCTTACGCAGAATGAAATTTCTGGGCTATGTGTTCTGGATGAAAACATCAGCTACAGGTTGTTTTTTTTCAGTCTAGTTGAAAACTAAAGAACTGCCATTTCTCTTGAGATCAGCACAGGTATCAGAAAGAAAAGCTTAAAACAAAACAAGGGCTTGTCTGCAGGTTCAAATTATATCTGAAGGATACAAAGAAACCTATCTGATACTAATCTGAAAGAATCAATTTGTTGTAATTTTAAGCATAAATTTTAAAATTGTCATTAAAACCTAAATGGATGCAAGTAAAGTATTATTCCTAGGTTTACTATTGTTTTCCCATAATATTTATCTGATTGATTTACTTCAGTTGAACTTTAGAACCCTTAGGTTTTTATCCAGTGCGCAGTAAAGGCTATGCTGTAGTCTAGGAACCATCTTTTTAAACAAACAAAAAATTAAATTGGAGCAATATCAAAACCAGAAATATGGAAAATTTGGAGTGGATGCATAATGTTTACTCTTGGAAGACAGCTTTAGAATTAGAAAAGTCTGGGCTACAAGGGGGAAACCCCTGGCTTCTTACGTCTGTGATTGATGTTTACAAAATAATAAAACATTTTAATGCAAACCATGGGCCTGGGGAAATTTCAGCAATTTGCCCATTTTCTATAGCCTATCTGCCTCTATTAAGGAACAGTATGATTCTTCAGGGCTCTTTTGTATTGCACAGACTTATGTCAAAGCACTTCACAAGTCAGTCCAACAAATAAGTAGATAGAAAACAAAAGCGTAACAGTGGATAGATATTTAAGAAGATTAAAGGAAGAAATTTTCAAAGGAACTCTAAATCTAGTTATAACCCTTACTTTTCATGAGTTTCTATTTGATTTTACAAAAATCAGCATTTTTATTTAGAAACTATATTTCATTTAAAGAAGAATGTGCAAACACTTATGTACTGATTCTGAAAGTATATCTAAAGGTGATTTTATTTAATGTGTGTGTAGCTCAAGCATATGTATGTAGTACTCACAAATAATACAATTACTAACAAGACCTATCAGTAGCAATCAGGCTTGCAGAGATTTTTGGTTTTGTTTGTAGCTTTTTAGATAACAAAATATCAGGAAACAGCTTTGTGGATTTGCTGTTTATCATTTTTGTGCACTGAAGTGGAAACTGCCAAGTACTTGTCAAATGGATTGATGTAATGTCTATAAGTCTCATGATAACTCTATAGCATTTACTAAGTGCTAATTATGTATTTCTTCACTTCTAATCCTTCCAAAAAATGTCACTCAAAGCAAAAAACAATTTAAAGTAAATAAATTAAACACTGACTTTCAAGATATCATACTGGATCAACTATTTTTGTTTTATTTCTTCTTCTTATATTAGCCTACATTTCCTTTTGCACATGGTCCAGTAATTCTGTGACACTTCATATTTTCTACTACCCTAAAACCCAACAGATTTTAAGAAGGAGGGAAACAAGGCTTGACAAACAGGACCTTCCTATCATAGAGCCACGCTGACTGTGACCAATGACTGTGTTGTCCTCCAGGTGGTTTTCAGTACCTCCCAGATTAATCTTTTCCATGATTTTTTAAATTTAACATGCAAAAACCAAACATATTTTTTTATAAACAGAAAGTCTACTTTTGTTTTCCAGTGAAGGCCTGCTTCATGACTAATTTACCCTTTATAATGTATTTTTTTCCTTATCCATTTAATAATTTTGCAGTAGAAATATAAGGCTACTGTCCTCATGTGTTTGTATGAAGTGGTACATCATTATATCTTTCTTCAGGACCTTATGTATAAACAACTGCCTCTTTCAGCTAAATGTACAACACAATGCTTTCTAAAATTCTTAGCTTTCTGATCTGTTCTGGATCCTTGCCACTGTTGGCTGGTTGGTTGGTTGGTTGGTTGTTTTTAGTGTCTTACAAATAAAACTGGGTACAGTAGTCCAAGCCAAAATCTCACCAGTGCCTAGTAAAAAGCAACTTTTGACAGTGACAAAATACTGATGCAGCAGTGAGGGTAGATGGCATAAAACCCCCAGATTGATTAGTAAATGAGGAGATTTAAAGCAACAGTTCTAATTCCACAGTAATAGACTGACAGTAATAGACTGTGTTTCCTTCTTTAAAGGAAATATCAAATATTTGAAATAAAAATAGAATTTTATATGTTGATGATAAGGCTTGGTCAAAAAAACTGGGGTAGAAATTTAAAATTTCATTTACAGAATTAGCTACAGAATACTCATAATTTATCTAGGACACTATAGACATAGCTTCCCTACCTAAAATTGGAAATAGCAGAAAAACCTTTCAGGGAAGACCACAAGAAACTGATGGCAGCATAGCCCCCAAATTCCTTGTCAAACAAAAGGCTAAACAATAGTGTATTTTTCCAGAATGCAAAACTTGCAAATAAATGTAAGAAAGAAAAAAACCAAGTTAATCTAAAATGCTCACTGACTTAATGCAAATAGAACATTTGTGTAGATGAAGCTTCATTTGGAGAGACTCAGATTTTTCTCAATGCGTCAAAGAGAAAGAAAATAAATAGGTAAGCTATTATTCCATGTATTTGGAGCACTTTTGATATCTCCAAAAGTAACTACAAAATTAATATATCTAACTTGCTCATGCACAGAAAGGGAGAGTTGGTAGTGTTTCATACTACAGTACTCCTTCAGCCCCTTTAAAATTGGCCACTGCTCTCTCAGGAAGGAAGTGTCACTTCATGTGTAGGTCTGTGGGCATACATTTAGAGAAGAAAACGAAGAAATGAAAGAAAGAACAGCAGAAACAAAATATGGGTATGTTGACCGATATGCATGAATTTATTTTTTTATAGCATATTCTGAAACCATCATCTAATTTTTGAGATGCTACAAACCTGTAACAGCCTCAGTGAAACAAGTAGGCAATGCTTCATAAAGAAAATACCCTGTCAAATTATTTTATTACTCTAGAAGAGATAACTATATGTATTTTCAACCAGACAAAATATTACAGACTGGACTAGGAAACTGATCCTGACTACAGACCATGGACTAAAATATAAGATCACAGGCTAAAATACTTCACATATTTTTTTCTTGTATCTGGACCCTAAGATTTAATGCTGGCAGAACAATCTTAAAGGCCAATGCATTCATTTTCTGTGGCACATACAGACAAAGGTTTTGTGTCCAGGAAAGCATATTTCAAACATACAGAACTTGCTAAAACTTATTCACTTTTTTATTGCAAATTACATGGGTTTTATGCTAAAATCAGATGAATAGTTGAAACAACTTTTCCGACAAATATGCACGGTAATGTTAAATGTTGGACAACACATTTAATGATAGTCCATAAGCTGCATGTTTTATATAACCGTAAGTTTTTTACAGAATATGTTGCCTGTGTCTTCATATATATCACAGATTTTTGTTATTTGCTACAGGCAGTATCTGAAAACAAATCTTAAACAAAACCCCACCAAAAAAAAAAAAATCTATGTTAAGAACAGATTTTGTCTAAATAGGACTTAAGAAAGAAGTGCACATCAAAAAATATGTACCATGAATTTCACCAATAAACTAGATGCACACTATGTGATAAAATACCCAGGAATACAAAACTGTTCTTAGTACTGAGGATATGAAAAAGGCAACTATTTACAACAGCCCACTAGTACATTTTTGATGATTCTGTCCAGCAAGTTAGTAAAAACTAACTAATATTTTCAAAACATTTTTTGTTTAGAAGACTGTTAAATTAAAAAATAAAAGTATGATAATTTTGAGCTTTTTTCACAAAGTCTGATCTCCCAGGAAGTTTTGGAAGTTTGTACTTACTCCTATCTTTCTGCATAAAGTCATGTGAAAATGGTGGGAAATTTCTTTGAAATGAAAAAACAAAATAGTAATAATATTTCCCACTGAGTACCATTGTGTAATTCCTTACATAAATGCAAATTTCTGCTGCAATAACCTTTCTGAGCTATAACTCCTACTGAGGGGATGGCAACCTAGCAAAAAAACAACACCCATACAACTGGAACAAAGCCCCTTTTTTTGTATGTTCTTGGTAACTTCTACGACCTAATTTGACATAAGACAGAATTCTAGCTTCCAAGAACTTTCTAAAAAATTGTTATCTCCTTCCTCCCATCAATTACTATGGATAAATAGAGGATTACAATTTAGGCAGCTTATTAAGGCTATCGCTAATCCAATGTGTTTTCAAAAAGCTTGAGGAGTAGCTGTAATTGGGTTTGTGTTGAACTTGACTAGCACATTATACCAGCATGGCTCTACTCTTGCAAGACTGAGAAACAGGTTCTTAAGTTAGCTGACTTCATTTACAAACAAAAGAAAAAAGAGCAAGAACCAGGAAGACCATTCCCCCTTGTTTGTTAAATACAATTAAAAGAATATTTGGTGCTGTCCTACTCGTTTCAATAGTCTCAGTAGTGACGAATTTGAAAATGTACCTCTTCCTTAGAGGAAAAACTAGCTCCTGAATGTTGTATTTTGTACATATCATGTTTCTAGCATACACTGTTTATGTGGAACTTCAAGAGCCAAAAAAAAAGAGGAAGAGCTATCAAAGATCAGTGAGGAGATACAGAAAAAGGAAAATATTTTCTCAAAGCAGTCCCATTTCTTTCACAAGTAACCTTTTATTTTCTTTCTGCATAATAAAATTCTTGGGCAAACATTTGCTCAGAGTCAACACATTTAAAAATTTAAAGCAATATAAAGTCTGCTATATATACCAACCAAATCCCGTATCATCATGATAGTCATCAAACACAATAATGTCACACTTTGTTTGAGGTAGAAGCTGACATTGGGTGAATAAATGACATTCTCCACATACCCAGAACAAATACAGTTAGAATAGTAATCAAATAGTAAGACACTTTGATTTCTTAGGGGGACAAATCCTTTCAAAGAGGATTTGGTCGTTGAGTAAGAATTTACCTTCTAGTTCTTACTTTTCATCAAGATGAATGAGGTGGAATAATATATGGATTTATTGACTCTAAGGACTGGAAATAGTAAAACTTGTCCTTTTTTCAGTAAATTAAACAAAAATTACTCAGAAGATAGAGTATGTGTGCAGTCCATTTCTTTTGGTGAATTTTCAAGCTGTAAAGGAATGCTTTGGAATTAAATACCTCTGATTTGCCAGGAGAAAAAATTATTTAAACAAAAAATGTTACACTGGTTTTCATTTAATGCTTTTCTGAGTCACACTCTTGCAGTTATAACAGTATAAACTAAACCAAATAGATGGGTTTCAGAGAGAAAGTGCCTTAAAGCATAAGGCCCTTTGAGCAAGCAGTAAAAATGTATAACTATATAACTGAACAGCATTAAGGGAAGAACTTGGACACAAAAGAAAACAGGAAGAGGTTGTTAATAATTTTCACAAAGTTTTTTCTTGTTTAAGTGGTTCTTTTCCATTGGGGTTTTTTAATCTCTTTTTTTTTTCTGACAGATCTCTATTTCCTGGTCTTTCTAGAAGTGGTAATGTGAGTGGAAAGATATCAGAGAATAGAACATTTCTGAAGACCATGATTTTGTACTGGCTACCAAGGAAAATGCTGCAACTCAGTGCAATGTGTCAATGCAAGAAAGGAGATGATGCAAAATGATGAGCAGAAGGAAAAAACCAACTCCTTAGGTAGCCCTTTGCACAAATAAAATGGGTCAATGTCCCTTTTATTGGTGCATTTCAAGAAAATTGCTACATGACAGATCTTATAATTCCAGCACAGACATTTTCATGTTTGGCATTGTCTGTGTCCACAATACATTCTGACTGACAGGAATTTCCTCTCTTTCCTCTCTTGCTTTTCTTACATACATACATACATACATACATACATACATATATATAAAACACACATATATACATACATATACATAAAAACTCAAAATGAAGCAAAATACTTTAGAAACAGTTACATATTGATGATCAAATTCAAAATAATAAAATTTATTATGCATTTGTTTATTATAAGAAACAGTGCTTTCCAGGACATTTACCATTATGTGAATGTGTATCCTAAGAACACACAGTCCTCTAAAGTTCTGCAAGGTTAGTTACCTGAAAAAGATGAGGGTAGACATAACCATGTGTTTTTTTACTCCTGTAAACAAATACATAAATAATTGCTGAGCAGAATAAAAATACTGAGTTTTCTATTTAGTACATAGTCTGCTGATCTGCTTCAGGTTGGGGTACTTTTATTCTATCACAGTAGCCTATGGTTCTGAGTATCTTACGTAAAATAAATGTCAATCAGAAGAAATTCAAAGAGAGCATCAAGTGAGTGCCTGGTGGCAGAGAGGCCTGGGTATTCGATTACTTCATAGGCATGGGTGTTTCATGCATGTTTTTCTCCAGCATAATCAGTCTCAGAGGGACCATTGAGACCCTGCTGTATCAAGTGATCAAAAAGGGCATGTGTGATCTCTAAATAATCTGATGTTTGTATGACATTTAACTCCAATTTATTTCATTTGTGTTATGATGGAGAAAATGTTGAGGAACCACAGTAACTATAAAGTAATTTAAATCCCTTAGAAGATTCTGTTTTAGCTACAGCTCTCTAAATCAGGAAAGACTTAAGTAAAGTGCAGATGTTATCTAGAGCTTCATATTTGCGTTTGCAATAAATTTTATAGTAAAGCAAAAACTATAGAAGGACACTTTTTGCTGTCATTTTCTTTTGCAATAGTAAGTTGTGTTGGTTTGAAAGCAAAACCAGTGAGAGACTCCAAGTCAGAAGTACAATTTAATAAGAGAAAGAAGAAAAGAAGTAAAATAAAGTAAAATAAAATAAATTCAATAGTAGAAAATACTGACAGAGTCAGAATACAACCTGACACCCTGTTAGGGTGGTAGTAGCAGT
>VZUI01044241.1:0-87153 GCA_013401135.1 Cettia cetti
AAGAGAAGAGAAGAGAAGAGAAGAGAAGAGAAGAGAAGAGAAGAGAAGAGAAGAGAAGAGAAGAGAAGAGAAGAGAAGTAATCACTATGTGCTTGAGGCAGAGAAGCTATACATGTGGACTCTGGGCTGGATCAGTGAGAGGGCACACCCAAAAGGGTGATGCTCAGCCATCCTTATGAATACCCTCTGCTGCTCATCAGTCATTCAGCATATAGAAGCAAGTCTTCCATGGTGTTGCCATATTGATGGCATTAACTGTGGCAGTTCTGCAGTATTATTAAAGTTCTGTCTATTATTAAGACATTAGAAGAATATTAACAACTATAGTAGTTCTGCTTCAACTAATCAAGCAAAGTGTAATTCAGTTTTCCTTTTAATAGTCCCTGTATGAATTTTCAGCTTCTCAGCGATCAGTGTCTCTGTGCAGATTGGTCTTAAATTTCCAGAGCCTTTGTTTCACTCTCTGAAATCTACCGCTTCACAGGATCATAGAATAGATGAGGGTGGCAGAAAGCTCTGGACATTGCCTAGTCCAACCCCTCTCCTTGAACAGCATCTGCTAGAGCAAGTTGTCCAGAGCAATGTCCATGTTGCTTTTGAATATCTGCAAGCACAAGAGCTCCTTTTCCTGTATTCCACAGGCTGTACTTCCTCCAACCACCTGTTCTAGGAAAAGAGATCTCAGTTTAGCTAGCCATAGCTAACATAGGCTGCCTGCACTGTGGCAGACAGGACTGAACTAGTGACATTGAACCATGCTTTTTATGTATTTTTGAAACTGTAAGTGTGGGAATCTCCCCAAACAAGAAAGCTAAAGAAAAAAAAAAAAAAGGCAACAACCCACCCTGCAAAAATGCTGTGCAGCTGCTTGTATTACAGCCCAATTTCTTCTTTTAAGGAACATAATAAAAATTAAGCTGTGCTCCATCCCAGAATCTACTCTTCACTGGTGGTTTAGGCATGGCCAAACAGCAATCTCACATGCATTTGCTGATTTGCAGTGTGGACATGAATGTGGATAACAACACTTGAGTGGTCATACTCCTCCCCCAGATACCTTATGCACTAGAGATATGGGAGCCCAACAGAGCTGGATACCTGGTGAGTCAATGCCAACTGCTAGCAGGAGGGGAATGAGTGTTGGATATTAGCTGTGGTCAGTGACAGCCAGAATCTCTTCCCTCTTTGCTACTTAAGTAGAATAGGATTAGTAATGAGAGGTAGCCTCGTTTATGTTTTCAGAATAATTAAGAGGCTAAGAGAGATTATAAAACGAAAAATTGGACAAGTAGTTATAGTTTAGGTATGCATTAAGAAAGGAAAATAAAAACTGTGGTAAAAATAATTTCTCACTCTTTGCTCCTGAATTTTATATTCTTACCCCGGCCATGTCTGGAAAGCCAGGTATCTCAGGAATCCAGCTCTGTATAAATATTTTCCTTGTCTGGAAAAAAACAAACAAACAAACAAACAAACAAAAAAAAACCAACAAAAAACCCAAAACCCCCAAAAGAAGTAAGATACAATGGTACAATCTGTAAAGCACAACCAGATGTGGTGAAAGTAAGTGGTGCAATTCTCTTATTACTTGTGAGAATACAGTTGGAGTGAATACTGAATAGAGTGTTGTATTTTAAAGAGATATTCTCTGAGGCTTCTGCTCAGCTTAATAATGGGCAGATCAGCACATTTTTACTTTGTAAGCTTTCAGTTTTACTTTTTGATTGAAGGCCAGAAACTTTTAAAGGTGTGCTATCAAGATTATTTTAGTGAAGTTTTCCTAATGATGGAGGGAAAATGGGTGTTTCTTTTTGTGTCATTGTCCAAAACCAATGTAAGGACAGGCATCCTGATCAGAAAGACTATTTTTGGTGACATTCTAGTTTCTGCTATCTTTAGATTCGAAAAAAAAAAAAAAAAAGTACTTTTTCTCATTAAATGTAACCTACTTGTACAATTCACTCATACTGTGATATATAATATCCTTTACTGAGGTAGAATGTGAACACAAATCTTCAAGAAAAAATAGCAATTTTAGTCCAAACTCTTCTGTAAAGAAGAGAAAGGACAGGCATTTGTTCGGTTTATCTGTCTTCCTTGCATTTGTATTCTTTCAATAATGAGGAAATCAAGTGAACTTCTTTATCTGTGAATTCTTTTCATATTTTTCAGGGATGTGCCTGTGGTGAGGCAGCCATAAATACCCATGGGAAGGTTTGTGTAAGGATAGAACTCTTCAGTATTGAAGTTTATGGCACCTGCTTTCTAAGCCCTAGAGCTACCTTGGCTGACTTTGGTGTAGAAAAAGTGGTGCAAAAGCTCAGTTGAGGCAAAAGATATTGTTTAGCAGCAAAAGCATCTGTAACAAGCAATATCAAAATAGCTTCTACTTTGAATATTGAATTTGATTATATAGAAGATTAGAAATTAGTGGGATATATTTAGAAGTCATGCAAGGTGGTTGAATCACTACAACGATTTTCAGGAGAAGAAGGTGAAAAAGTAATTTGATCTGCATTTACAGATACTTGTAGGTATATTTAACCTATACTATTCATAGAAAATTGATCCTACTCCACAACTAATTAAACTTGGAATGTTATCCAAAGGATAGTACTTTTTTTTAAAGCAAGTATATCAAATTAACATTCATACAACCTCAAGTGGTTCCTTCCAACCTAAATTAAGCTGGTTTTTTAAATCTATTTCCTGGTGTACAAAACCAATTCTTAAGCAGTCTTAGGTTTGTGTGCCAGTCGCAGCTAGGCAAAATGGGTACTTCATTGTAAGTTTCATTGTCATATTTTTGAATGGGGTTCCAAACAATGAATGATTTTCTTCCCTGTGATGACTCTGACTGTGCCCAAGCCATCTCCCATATGATCTTCACAAGCTCTCTTTCTTCAGGTGTTGATGCTCTTGGTACAAGATCTGTCTCCAGAAGATCTTCTCATGCTGAATGTTTTGGTGGTGGGTGGATTATGAGCTTTTTATGCTAAAGTATCAGCCAAAATATAAGTTTCAGTAAGTTTTTACGCAGTCAACATATTTTCCTTACTGAAGACGTTGACTTAATTTAGGTCTTCAACAAGAAATATGATAATCAATCTGCTAAAATCAGTCATTTTATTTGATAGAAAATTAACTTAAACAGTGTATCATTTATCCTTAGTTTGAAAGTGAGCATCTTTTTTGTTCCCATTTACTGAACTGGTATATGATTTATACCAGGCTATTTTTTATTATTTTAGTGAAGTTTTTCCTGGCTAATATTGATGTAAATGAGACCAGGGCTCTCTTCTACCATCAAGGACTGAACATAACCATTATTAATTGCTGTTTCATCGGGGAACCAATAACATATTCTTCAGCTAAGAATAGCTATGTCTCTTTGAACCACTTCTAATGCAATTATGAATGGCAGAAGAGCTTTAAAAGTGGGTTTAAATACATTTAAAAGTGATGGGGTTCTTTGAGTAGTACACATGGACAAGACATGAATGATGAGACTTTGGAAAACTAGAAATGTTAAGGCTACTCACAATGAATACAGGATTTAAAAAATTACATATTTTTCTTTTTTATCTGCTATACTGTCAAAAATGATTATACTTACAACATTTTTATGAGTCTATATTAAAAACACTGATCATCTATGAAAATATCACTTCTGTTCAAAACTTTTTCTTTTTTATTTTAACATGAAAGTTGTTAAGTTTTGTAGAGAAAGTTTTAAGTAAAGAGATTGCATGCAAGATTCTACTGCTTTTTCAGTGTTTAAATTTTTTAAAAAATGTTCAGAGCGTACAGTGCATTGACTTAGGTTATTCTATGTCCTGTCAAGTTTACTTCCAGTTCCATTCACGTGGGTCATATGTGGGTCACCCAACCATTAAAGAGAAGTAGGAAAAAAAAAAATAGACCAAAATAGGAAGCAAAAACTCTACAGGTTTAAAATTTTGTAGAGAAATTAATATACAGTCTGACATGAAACTACTTTTATATCATTTATACAAACTGATTCAACATCATGCTGCTGTATCACTTTAATAAGGAATTATTTTCTCAATCTCATATAAGTAATTTTGATTTGAGCAGACGTTCAACTGAAATCAGTGGTACAGACCTATCACTTACTGTACCTTGGGACTGGACTTCAGTATGGAAGAAGGGATCCATACGCCATTTTTCCCATGATTCAATTTCCTTGAGCAATGTATTTTACTGTTTATTTTAGGAATCTTTCTCCTAATGGGATTATTCCTCTTGTTGAGTTCTTGCATTGAAATCAGCAGAAGTTTCTCTGTGGCTTTTCACAGGCACAGCATCATTTTGCCTTTAAACAGTGCTGTTCTACCAGATTTGCATTAAGATATTGTCACCAGTGTTAGTCTAGCAGCTTTATGAATTGCTTCCACAGTGCCATGCTGATCTTCAGGATGTGTGGATGTTTGAAATCACACAAAAAACATGAACTTCCGCTAGTTTGTAGAAAGACTTGAGTGCTACTTTTGTCTAGAGAGTCTGTAACAAACCCTACCCCTTCCCAAATCTTTCTACAGTTCATCTGTCACTATATGAACTATTTATTTCAAATCTGAAGGGTTTTTTTGTAATCTGCTATAAAATTCAAAGTCTTGGGTTAGATTGGGTTAAAATAAATCTGGGATTTGAATTGATCTTATTTCCTTTTGCTTTCGGCACTTGTTTGGAAAAATCAGTTACTGGATTCTAGCTTTAGTGACAACTAAAATTCTAGATAATTTCGAACTAAGCAAGTCAGTGTACACTAAATCAAGTTACTGAGTTTGTTGTGGCATTTCTTGTAATACAGTGGGATTTGCACCCACTAATGTTGTGAAAAATAAATTCAAATAAATGTAATTGAAATGTAAATGAGTAGTCTAAAAAGTAGGCTAGGCTACAAAAATTGACTGGGGTCTTTCTATAGCCAAAATTGGAGACTGCAGAGGGTACATAATCCCTTAAGGTAGGAGGAATGAATCACCATCTGGAAGCACCTGTTCCTCTCTACAGACTGTGAGGATAGAGAAAAATAGCATAGACTAGATGCTTAAATTTCATTGTCACTTTGAGCAATTTGAATTCATCCTTAGCATCACTAGTGCCTTAGGAGAATTTATACTGAGTGTCTTGTGCAATGTGTCATTATTTAATGAGATTAGAACAAACTAAAGATTTTTCACTGTTATTTTTGGTATTTTTGAATTGAATGTGTGTACTTTAGGTTAGCATTCCACCCAGATTGGAATCCTGACCTTAGTATTGCTAAAGGCCATGCTGGAATGATATATTCCATCCAAATAAAGAGTTTAAAATGTTCCCTGTTTAAAAATTTAAATATTTTTTCTATTTGAATCTTGTTTCATATTTTAATAATGATCTGAATTATTTAACAGCATTTGGGCTAAATAAAAACCTCTATGACATGCTTTCTCCTTTGCCATTTGAGACACTACTATGCAAAATAATGTCTGTGTGGATGAACAGAGGGCTCCCCTGTGACCTGTGGTGTGTATAATTTAATCACGAGACATTTGCTTATGCAGGGACCTTAATGGCTGAGGACAGATATTAGTATGAAGGTTTTTCTTTGTATGACTGTGACTGTACTATTGTGTTAGTTCTGTTCATTTGTCCTTGTTACAGTGCTACAGAAATCCTGTGCCAGAGTGGGGACAAGGAGGATGTAGAGTGAAGGATACATTTCTCGTCTGGTTTGTGGATATGCTCCCGTGAAGCCTCCTGGGAGCTTTATGTCTGACATTTTTCTCCTGCTGAGCTATTTAGAAAGGGCTTGCAAGATCTGATGAAACAGCTGTAGCTCAAGAAGACTGGCAGGCAGTGTGGTTTTATTTTTCCTCAGCTCATAAACCTGCATAGAGGACCCGCAGGATTGCTTAGACTTGGGTCTGCAATACATTTTTACCAGGAGATGCCAGTGAAAGCTATGTTTCCCTCATGACCTCAATGTGAAAATAACAAATGATCCAAGTGCTGGGACTCAGCCCTTGGCTGCCTTGAGCTGGTACATCTCGAGGGACACCTGTAGAGCTGTGTTGGCCAGGCCATATGCTATCTTAAGGCTGTTATCATGCCACAGAACTAGAAGTATTAATCTCTATTGCATAGTTGCTATTAAATTATTGAACTGAAGCCAGAAAACAGTTACTCCTTTTTGTTCGCTTGGGAAAAACTCCTACTTTCTTGTTCTCCATAAGGAGATGAGGCTGAAACGTTATATGATGATATTTAGAAAATGTATTCAAAACTGTCTTTGAGATAATACTTTGTGTAATTGCATTCTTAGAATGTTAGGGATAGCTAAAGCTTAATATTGGTGTGGACTCATTTTCTCCCTATTTGCCATTACCACTGTTACATTTCTGCGGCCAAGCTGTGCCCATTTCTGAGCTCTGTCCTGTAGAAAGCCAACAGCTGCATAGCAGTTCTGAGCTTCCTCTCCTGACATTGATAGAAGAGCAACTGTACTTGGAAAGATGAAGGGCAACTCTTGTCATCTTTACCAAAGTTAAAATTTATGAGATCATGAAGGGAGACAAGCAGATAATAGGAGAAGACATGCACAGTGTATTACTCCCAAGAGTATTGCACTCCCCTGTGGCTCATGTGCTCATACTTGTGTGGTGAGTTGACCCTGGCTGGATGCCAGGTGTCCTCCAAAGCCAGTCTATCCCTCCCCTCCCTAACTGGGCAGAGGAGAGAAAATACAATTAAAGGCTTGCGGTCAGCATAAGGCCAGGGAGAAATCACTCACTAGTTGCTGCCATTAGCAAAACAGGCTCAGTTTAATTTATTACCCGTCAAATAGTATATTTTGTTTTGTAAGTTTTCTGACAGCCAATTGTACATTAGGTCTGCCATACTGGAAAGTAATTGTTTCATCTCTGATTCTACTGGTCAGTACAGACCTGAATGTTGCCTTAATTACAGACTAGTGTGGTTCTCTGTTCATGGCACCCTGTGTTCACAAGATCCAGACTCCTAGCAGAGCTATGGTGCCCCAGACATTGCTAGATAGGTAGCTTAGGGTTTCTTCTAGGCTTTTGCAGAAGTCAAATTCCCAGGCCCATATATAACATCATTATTGCTTCATTATCCTGAGGCCTGACATCACTGGGCTAGGACTGATGTTTTAGGACTTAGCTGAAAAGGATGTCAACACAGATCACACCAGTGTGAACTGATACTGCACTGAACTGGTTCAAAGGATGCACGAGCATCTTTGTCTGCATGATGAGGATCTTAGGCATCTTCAAATGAGACTAGACTAAAAGATCCAGACATTTAATTACATTTTCAGACTTTTGCTGCTAAAAAACCCCAAAGGAATCTTTATTTGGGAATCTTTGAAGAAATGGGCAAGTCTTTTACTGTCTGATCCTTGTTTTGTGTCTTGGAAATCATTAGATAGGAGTTAATATATTGATTCTAGTTTGATTTCATTTATGCAAATGTATCTTAATTAAAGTCAGCCATCCTAATTTGTAGCTGAATGTCTGAGATCAGATTCTCACCTGAGGAGTGCTCCATTTGGATGCTATATTTCGTTTCCACACACAGCAAACTCAGGCATAAATATTAATCCTCTACTCATATTCTTGTTGATACAATTTCTAATGTTTTGCTTCCATGCAGATGTGACATCACTTCAAGCTTTTTCTGTCTAGATAATTTTTTAAAAAGCAGAATGAGATTGTTTTGGGTGACCTCTGTAAACAACTGGAAGGCTGAAAAAGCAAATATGAGGCAAAGGAGCTGACTCAGCAAAGCCAGTTGCTTTTGTCAGAGCTCGTAATTGTAATTTTTCTAGGATGCTTGGCTCAAAAACTATTCTACACACACGAGGTGTAGACAAATAGAAAAATAGGCACAATGAAGATCAGAACAAACCATAAATAACTTTCCTTATTCACTGTGCTTATGTTCCATGTTGCATATAAAAATTAAAATGCAAAATAGAGTCATTGCAATGGTTCCTTTACCATGCAGACACTATCTACTGTTGTCAGGTTTCATCACTGTACTCTCAGATTTCTTTCTTTCCTTTCTTCTATCTGTCATGATTTAGGAATTTCTTAATCACATTTGAATAGGTATTTGATATGTTCCTATTTAGGTCATGATTAGAGAGATAGCTCTTGAGTTCTTTAGCAGCTGTCAGTTGTAGTGTTCTAGTTGTACAACACTTACAAATGACATCAGGGACAGTAGAAAGATGTCATTAGATTACAGACAGATCATTTATAATATTTCAGTACCTCCTCATATGTGATATTTACAATGGCAAGGGATTTTAAGGCCATCTGGTTAATAGCTGTTCAGCATAAAAAGAAAGGTGCAGGAAAAATTAAAATTAAGTTACAGGAAAAATCAAAATTAAACACACAGATACCTAAACTGTAACATAGATAATATAGCCACTAACAAAGACCAGTCACTGATCATTGGGTAACTGATGAAGCTACTCAAGCACACCCTTGAAGAGATTAAATCTAGAATTTTGTATCTGGTAAGAAGGGAAAATAATTATCCTGATCATTTCAATCTGTCCTATCTCCCTATTAAAGTCTATGTTTAACTATTTTCTGTGTGACCTTCTTCTCTTCTTTCCCTGGGTGTATGTGGGTGATTTGATAATGAACTTCAAGCAGGACTAGCCAGCAAGTAAAAGGAGCTTGGAACCTGAAGACACCCAAGGTGGGAGGTGAAGGCTGGATAAACAGTACCTGGGGTTTGTGCATAGATTCTAGATGGATTTGCAGTCTGGTCTAAGGGCATCTGTAAACCTGAGGACAGATTGAAAATAGAGCTCCCAAAGGAACTGCAACCCAAATTTCCAATTTAATGACTTAATCCTTTTTAATTGAAATATACTTTCTCCCTGCAGATGGTTATCCTTGAAGGTGACAGAAGATGACAGTCCTCCCCAAAATGCTCCAGTATGGGCCACTCTTCCATGGGGTGCAGTCCTTCAGGCACAGCCTGCTCCAGTGTGGGCAGAACTGCAAAGACAATAATCATTGTTGTTATTTATCATTGCTGAGGACTTAAGAAAGACCTGTGATATACACATGGGGTGGTAAGCAGGAGAAGACAAATATTTTGTGAGAAAAAGGTGAAACTGCTAAAAGAAGTCATGTCAAAAAATAGTTATCATATTTCTGTTTACCACACCTTTTTCACCATGAGTAATGGTCTTTGGCCACAATGCAATACATTATGAAAGATGCTGTATGATAAGGGTGATTGGCCTACAGAGGAGGGAGGAGAATTGAGACAGCACAGCTATCTCTCCCACATGTCACTGAGATTTTATTTTAGGGAGGCATATGTGGTTTTCAGTCAACTATTTCAACATTTTTATTCATATTTGTTTTCTTTTTATTCATTTTTTTATTCAATAGCTTAAACTTTAGTGAAGAGAATAAACTGCTTTACTGCCTTCTAATCTGTTTTCATCCCTTTTGATTGCCAACAGTAATAAATGATAGAGCTAATCCAGGAAATGTCTGAGGAAGCTGAATCTGTGTGGGATACCAGAGAGTCAGCAGGATTCTCCTACCACAGAAAAGTCTAGATATTTCCGAGCCCCAACACTGGGCTCTGATACAATGAAGGAAATAGGCTTGTTTAAGGATCTTTCTCTTTGTTTACTTTAGGAAGAAACTCTTTCCTATATGCATCTATTAATATCAAAAGATGTTCTGTTAACAGTAAATTAACTCTATAGTCTAGGAATATAGTCTGGGTCAGATGTAGGTGCCTACACTGGAGACACCTTAAAATACATAAAAACTTATCTGTTTTTCCCTATGCTTCAAAACTCTTTTGCGTTGTCTGACAAAACATACTACCCTTCAAACTTGCTTCTTTGCTTCTGCTACCCTACTTTTGAGTAAATGTCCTCCTTTGAGCAAGTGTTATTGTTAAAAATAGTTTTTGTTATCCATAAAGGTTTCATCAGCTTTCCAGCGTTTACTCAATTTGCATTTAACTGACTTAGAGTCAGCAGTGACCTACCAGTACATGGCTGTTACTCAGTTCTGTGGACAAGAGAGATGCCAGGTTGCTCACTAGCACTTGTCATGAGCAATGATGGCACAGAAGCTTGTCTGGAAAGAACCTGCTGGATGTCTCCAGGAGCAGCTAATAAATTCAGCGTGTTTGAGTCAGGAAAAAAAATGTCAGAGAATTTGTCTTATGCAGAGAAAGGAAAATCAATCAGATCAATACAAAGTAAAAATATTATTGTTTTATCCCGGTGAAAGTAAGCTACTGGTGGCATTACTGTAGTTATCTTGTTTTTCCCCTGCAGAATATTATCTGCATGAGGGAGTTGCACTGTGATGGTGCTATGCCAGTGAGGGTACGACAGCCATTTAAAGCTCCCTGGGGTAAACCTTTGGCACTGAAGTATTACAGCTGTAACACTAGAATAAAAAAGTGAATGAAATAAATATTTCAGGGAGAAAGAAGGGAAAAGAGAAGCAAAATTGAAGGGGATAGAAATATGACAAAAAACAAGTGCTCCAAGGGCTGTAGAGGAGATGGGACACAACTCTATGTCTCATTGAGAGAAGCAATTGAGTCACCAAAAGTTCAAGAGCAGAATTTTAAGGATTGGTTGGAAAAAGAACAGCTGGTTGTTTGTATTGTCCCATGTCCTCCTGTTTCTCTTCACTCATGTGAATAAAAGACTGCTGCCACTTGAATCATCATTTATTGGTGAAGAATTGTGACTTAGTAAGTAATGAAAGATCTTCACTTAATGTTTCTGGGTTTCTTAGAAGGGTTCAAGTCACCCTTTACCTGAGACATCAGAAAATGAGCCTGGCCCTTGGGACTGCCACTTGAGGCTTGGCAGAAAAATTACATGAATATATCTGTATATATTGTGTGGCTTTAGCCACTGTGCAATTTCCACTCCACATGGTGGCTGGACTGACTGCACAGGCTATGAATTATTACTGCAGTGGAGCCTGAAGCAGGATTTGCATTTAGAAAGCAGACTAACAGGAGTTTTCCCTGAATTGACCTAGGTCAAACATATCAGCTGGAAGTTGTTTCTTTGCATGACTTAACCTCATTTGCAAGCTTTAGAGTATTGCTATCACTAATATTGTCTTCTTCCTAGTAGGGAATTGTGGCTAACAGCCCTAATTCCTAGTTACCTGGAATTATGAGTTTCATGAAATTTTAATGCTAGTTTATTTCAGTCTGAGTCAACTGATTTTTTTCCTTGTGGGACTATTGCTTGTTAAGCCAAAGCTTTCAGGATCTTCCATCTTTTCCCAGGAGTTATGACTCTTTTTTTAGCCCATAGACTAGACACAGTCCCAAAGCAAAGCCTATCATGAAGCCAGGCAGCTTTTTTGTTGGGTTTTGTTTCTAGAAGTGACCTGGATACCCAATGCATGAGTCAAACACCACTCTATCCCTGTCTGTATCTTGCCATGTCTTGCAGAATCCCTGCTGTGGTTTTTAACTCATGCAATCCAGTGCTCTCCTAGACAGTGGTTGGGCTATCTGCATCAGGCAGAGTGAGTGGGACCATGCAGCTTTGGCAGAGATATGAGGTTCACTGTGTAGATGACAGTGACCAAGCCACTTGTCCTTGAAGCCAGAGGAAGGGCCTTGTACTTATTAGTGAAATCTTAACCTCTAAGTCTTACCTTGAATTTGCTGAGAGCTATAAGTTACTTAAGGACCCAGTGAAGTTTTTTTAATGAAGCTTAGAGTCATTAGTCTCTCTATTTGGGCAATAATGGAATATAGCTATAGCACCTCTTTAAAGTCACTGCTCTCCTCCAGTAGTGACTTTCACACTCCAGGTTCTGGGACACAGTACAATGGTCAGTATTCATCGCTAGCAGTGAAATGAACCACACTCTCTGCTGCTGTGCATCAATTAATAAGCTGGATGCAGAGATACTGTGTAATTGGAACAGTGGTGATCCACAGGGAACATAGGTCATGAAACTCTCTACTGGTGTGTTTTTGCTCTTTAGCTTGTGGTTGTTAATTCAGCTGGCTAAGAGGCTGTACACAGAAATTTTAGGGAACAAAGTGGAAAAGAAAGGTGCATCCTGTTGTAATTATAAACAAATGTGGTTAAGGAAGATGTGAATTTTCAAGCATGAGGAGTTCACTCCTGTTCCTGGAAGAAGCACTACAGAATTTTTAATGAGCAAATGATCAGGACCTCACTACTACACCTTGTCCAGTTGCTGGGCACATTTAGAAGCAAAGCACTCCCACCACAAACAGGGCACCAAACCCCTCTCAGAAGGAAGAGTGCCATTCACTGAATCACTGACTTCCAAGCCCTGAGCCAGGCAAATCCAACTTGACTTCAAGGTCAAAAGTCACCAGAGATAGCAGAGGTATGGTAGTTAATGACTGTGTGTTGCTCCTAACCTTCTGACCAGAAGTCACTGGTAGCTGTGTTTGATAATGAGGATGGCATTTACCTAGATGAAATCAAGTAATATATATGCAAGCAACATGAAAAACCATTGTGTATTTGCATTTTTACTCCAGAAAAATGAGGATGATGTGCTGTGCACTGAGTTAAATGTGTAGGTTGCAGGTATTGCATTTTGATGTATCAGACGGTCAACCTTTCCTTAGAGGTAATTTGTATGAATAACTTAGAGTTTCAGGGAAGATTTTTTTTTTTTTTCTTTACATTTGTGTTTGTTAAAGTAACATCAGCCTCATAGTGCTTGGCATGGACTATTCAAAACACAGCTAGAAATGCTACTAAAGCTAGTAATTCAGCTACATTTTGCTGTATAATGAAACAATAATCGCATTAGTTTTATTGAAACATATGCAGCATCAACTAAACACTGCTGTTTGCTCATCTGAATTTCAGCAACATGAAGATGTTTAGAGGCACTTATGTTGTGTGTTGTTCTAACGGCCTGCAGCAGCAAAGAAGTGCTCTTCTGATAAAACTTCAGTTAAGGTCACCTATTAGAAGAGACGGGGGCCTTTGTTATCACTATCAGTTGGTGGCCTTTGCTTAAGAATCTTGCTTGTTTCACACTCCATAAATCTTAGTCAAGATTGCTGCTTGTGGTCTGTTTTCCCTTGGTCATTTGAAATATACGTCTGTTCTCCTGTTGCATTAAAAGGAATAGAAATATATGACATATGATATACTGCCACTGTCTTGCCATCTTCCTGCTATTGGAGCACAATATTTTCCATTGACAGATCATTTTGTGTTTATCAGAGGGAAAACCTTGTGGGAGTCACATCAACCACACATTCCTCATATGGACCACTGGGAGCAGTGTCCTGGAAGACGTGTCTTGGGAGTGGTGTTTGACATGCATACAGGCCACTATTTTAATGTTTGTTCTGCTTCTTCTTCAATGCCCATGCACATAGTCACACATTTGCATTTATACTGCATGCACATCAACCCCATCAGTTCTGTTCCAAACCTCTGCAAACCCATTTCTGGTCTCTGTGTTGAGTGGTTTCAAACGTGTGTCACTGGCAATGGAAAAGGGTCACATCAATGCCTCCAAAGGATTCTACTGTGTGGGGCCCTTCTCAGGTTTAAAACAGAAAAACAGTTTAAGCCCTAAAACTTTCAGCCCTCAGGCAGTAAAAGTATCTTATTATCTCTACTGCATGGGTATTTTGAAATATATGTGCTCTGCTTGAAAATTCAACAGAACACAGCAGCATTTGCTAGGACAAGAAGTTGAATTCCTTATTATCCTATCCTATTCCCTCTTACTGCAGCTATGGATATCTAGTTTAGAGCAAGCTCTTTTAACTTTTCCTAGAAAATCAGTCCTTCCTGCCTTCTAATTATTTCAGCTGCTCTTCTGTCAATCCTCTCCATTTTTGTCAATTTTTTTTCTGAGAGATCTTTTATGTATTTTCCCTCAGCCACTCTTGCACCTGGTGTCAATGCTTGCTATGCTTCATCATCATGTTGTACCAAACCTCAGTAAATGTGTTCCCTCATTGGGACTTTCTAAATTTCCTGCCCCAACCAAAATATGGGATGTGTATTATGAATTTCACATTTTTAATTTACCTTCACATGTTTTATTACTTGCTCCTCTCACATTTTTATCTGCCTTTGTACATTGAAAATTCATTTAATAAACACTACTTTTATTTTATTATTTGTAATAAAGTACCAGTGGCACAAAGTCAACCAAACTAGAGACACTTTCATGATGTGCTACAAGAGAGACGCAGACACCACAGCAGAGTTGAAGTGGGAAAAGAGAGGTTTAATTTTCACTTTCAGTTTATACAGATTTCCAGAAATTCCACATTGGAAGACTGAGGTTCAACCTCTTCAATTCCACTGGTCTGAGAAAGTGTCCATCAATTGTCCCTCCTAAAGAGAAGAATGTAAACAATATAGACAGTTACAGAAATATTGCTTTGTTTACATGAAAATATGTGAGAATCTGACTCCAAAATATGTAAACATCAGAAGGCTTAGTAAGAACAGCAAGAGAAAGGGCGACACTTTCACACCATTGTTCTCTCATTGAATAAGAGGCAGAGATCTTGTCTTAAAGAATTTGCAGTCCACATAGAGAGGAGTAACAGAAGTTGGGAGAATGTATGTTAGAATATGGATTTTAAAGAAGAACTAAGGAGTAAAAGACAAGACAGATCAAATTATGTGGTTTCCCCAAGGGTTTACTTCTCACAGAGAGCTGAATCCAGAACTTCCTCAGGCCTAACTTGGGACCTTTACCTTACAACAGTTTCCTTGTCAGCTCATCATTCTCTTAATCTCTTGTACAGTGACAGCAGATCTTGCAGCATGAGTCTTTACACCACCTGTTTGTTTTTAAGTAGGGTTTGATTGCCATTTAAGGACTGCAAAAACTTTATGTTATCCTCAGTATGATAAATGAAATTACAACTTGGATTATTTTTACTACGAAATGTTATCTTACAGCAGAGGAGAATGAATGGAAAAGATATTAGGAATAAAACTGAGTGGCTAAACTGGCTTGATATTTGTTTCATCTCCATTTTAATTTCTTTCCCACCCAAGGAAATACCTCGCCTTTATCTGTAATTAAATTATTTATCTTGGTAAAGTGCTGAAGTTAAAGTGACAGCTTTAAAGAAAAAAGGTTGTTTGAAGAAGGATAGTATTTCCTTATCTCTTGTTTGCAGTAGCATTATCATCGGAAAGTTCCCTGAAATCCCATCAGAAATATCTAGACAAGACCAGAGAGGAAGAGTGGTACCGTAATACTACTCTTCTTCCTGAGTCCTGAATACCCCAGGTTCAATTCAGATGTCCATTTTTGCTAGTTTTGGCTGGAGTAGAGTTAATTTTCTTCACCTTGGTCTCCTGGAGATGGCTGAACACCTGCCAACCCATGGGAAGCAGTGAAATAACTCCTTGTTTTGATTGCTTGTGTACCTGGCTTTGTTTTCCCTATCAAAGCCACAAGTTTGCCAACTTTTACCCTTCCAGTTCTCTCCCTGATCCTGCTGGTTGGGGAGTGAGCAAGCAACTGTCTGGGGATTGGTTCCTGGCAAGGGTGAAACCACAACAACATTCAACAAAAGAAATGCACACATTACTTGTTCTCATGTTTTTGTTTTTTATTCTTTATTGTGACATGAAATCATGAAGATTTTGCCAACAGTAATGGAATAGGTACATAGAAGAGATCTATCTGGTTGGGAGCTATATTAAAAATGCAATACACAGATGTATTAAAAATGGATCAAAAATCACTGGCATAATTATAATGGGGGGGTGGTTTTTTTTTTTTTATGTTTAGGTTTACATAGGTAGAACCTGAATGCTTTAAGAAGACATGAAGAAGACATACTGATAGGGAGTGTCAAGGGTGTCAGAAAACTGTCAAGTGAACGAGCTTTTGGCAGCAGTTTGAGACAGGCTATTTGTATGCCTCTAATTAGCCCTACAAATGAATACATGCCTGTTTATAGGAAATGATGTAAATATGAAAGAATAACAGTTTCACTAATAAGATGAAGTATTCTAAATGTTTCATGGGATACAAGCACAAGAACAGAGTTTAAATAAATGTGAAAATTTTCATGTCATGGACTGTAAAAGTATACAGTCTTTGAAGACCTCCCCAAGGTGTAATTTTCAATGTTTGTTTTCTGGCTGTTTCTGTCAGGCTGAGGATATTGTGAACATGAAAGATGTACAAACTGCCAGGCAGTTTTTTGCATTTAGAGCTCCTTAATTGATTGGAGTAAAAAAGTTAAATTTTCTTTTTTGATTTGGATTCTTTTTGTAGTAGTGTTAGCATGGCAGACTGGAAAATAAATCTAACATCATCCAATCTCAATCTCTTCTGATGGCCAGCAGACCAGATAAACTATCATAGCCTCTGAATCAGATTCTTCTGACAAGTGCAATACTGAAAAAAGTTTTTGTATTTTCTTTCTTGTTTCTTATGGTGTTTTTCTCAAAGCCATGCAGGGACAGAGAATTATTAAGATAAAAATCAAAACCCTCCTGGAGTTAAGCTCATCTGACTTAGTCTCCTGTAATGCTGGAATATCTTGTCTTTAGCTGGCACCTTACCAGCCAGCTATCATCTGGCCTCCTGCTGACTGCTGAGTTGTTTATAAAAACACATTTCTCTCTGCATATGATCCAGATGCTTTGGAGGGAAGAGGAATATATTAGGCATGCAGAATAGATAGGCAGCCTTTTCAAGTTTCATGGGTCTTGGTGGGAAATCAAGGGAAGTTAGTGGCAGGAAAAATAATTCAAAGTCTTTAAAGCTCTTTTGAGGTGATTTCTTCAAAGCCCACCTTTTGCATTTTACTGTAAAATCCTTAAGCTTGGAGATGCAAATCCAGGCATGATGTTGTATCACTCAGGAAATTGCATGACTTAAATCTAACTGTGAATGAACAGGCAGGCTGAGATTCATCTCACCTGCCTAGAAATTTAGACGTTTGTTCAAGCTATTTCATTTCTTTTATCAGTGGGAGATAAGTAGCTGAAGGGAATGGTTCATCATGTCCTAGGCTGGGTGTCAAGGAGAAGTGGTTGGAGTGATACTTTGGAAGTGAATTTCTCTGTCCTTTAACTACAGATCACTAACTTGAAGCAGATAGAAAAGCAGATAGATACCTTTCAGATGACTGAAGTCAGGTTGGGTAGAGTCCAGCAGCAGTGATATGCTAGTGAGCATCATGCTGCTAATACTTGGATGTTCCACTGAAGAACATAAAACTGTCAGATAAAACTGAATCTAAATCTTCTGACCCATCATTTAAAAGCTCTCCAGGGAAAAGGAATAGAAAAAACACTTTATAAACCTATCTATCTACATCAACATTGTGAGAGATGAAGGCGGGTTCATTTTACATTATATACTCAGCTTCCTAAATTTTTAAGCTACCTGTAAGTTATTCTGTACTGCATTTCATAAACAGAATTATTCATTAGACTGAAAATATTACAACATGAAAAGTTTTGAAGACAAGATTTATTTCAAATGAGGATTTAGTATGTGAATTTTGAAAGTGTTCAGTGGTCACTGAACAGCAGCTGGTTTCTGTGACTTCTACATGTCTTTAATTTTAATTTCTGAATGAGTTAGTTAAAAGAGTCAGAATTAATTCTATCCCTCTCAGGATTTTCCTTCTAAAGAAGACAGTTAGTGCTCATGTAGCAATGGAAATGGACTCAGGCCAAGGCAAGTCTCCTTTGAAAAATGTCAGTTTAATATTTTAAGGCAACATTTGAAAACAAATTAAAAGTAATCTAAGGTGTATTATATATGATTTTAATTTGTAAGAGCAAGAAAAATATTTGGAAAAGAAGTTGTCAGTTATTAAGGGAATAAGGAATAGATTTGGGGATCGTTTTACCCAAATCTGTAACAAAAGACTCCTTGAAAAATCAGAAACAGGTAACATAAGGCTTGGTTTGGCTTCTTACCACTTCAGCTTTTCTGTCGGTTTTTGGACATCTTTCCTGCTGTGCAGAAAATCTAGATTAGTCTGTTTGCAGCAGGTTTTCTGGGGTTCATGTAGTGTCATGACACAGCAGTGTTTGTACTGCAAGTGAGGTAATAACATGATGGCTTTCTGAAATGTGGTGTTTTCACAGGCAAACTGGGTACTAATGAGGTCCCCATGGGCAGCTGGGTGATTTAAATATTTTAATTCCCATCCATCTCCTTTGTAGCAGTGACTTGTTTACCCTTTACTGCTGCGATAGCAGTAAGAAGTGCAGTACTAGAGAGAGGGAACAAAAGGCTCTTGTCTAAGCAGCAGTTTTGGAGGGACTCTTGTTCAATTCCTTCCAAATTTCTCCCTGATCAAGTTCCTTGACTCTCTTTCTCAAGGATTTGCTGCCAAATACAAGAAATAGCCTGGTCTATCTAAAATGTATAAGGCTACCAGTCAACCTGAGGAAAACCAGCAAAATCTGCTGGTTCATTCTCTATCCACCAGCCAAAAAAATACATGTCCATAAACAAAGAAATTGACCCTTGATTTTCTGCTCTGTTCCAGATGCCATCATCCCCTCTAGCACAGAAAAATAGCTATTGGCTGATGTTTGTATATATATGCTGCTGTCACTGCAGCTCAAACAGTCCAGAAAAATAAGTTTTTATTATTAGATCCAAGTTGATTTTTTAACAAGTTTCATCCAGCAGCTTAAGAGCCCTGCTTTTGGCCACTCCAGCATTTGGAGCTTTCCGCTAATGTTAGTGCCGCATGCAATGAAAAAGGGAACCTTCAACTGGAACAAGTAGCTCAGAGCCCTGTCAAACCTGTCCTCGAATGTTTTCAGGGATGGGGCATCCACCATATCTCTGTACAACTTGTTCCAGTGCTTCACCACCCCCACTGTAGGATATTTCTTCCTTTTATCTTATCTGATTGTACCCTCTTTCAGTGTACAACCATTACCCTTGTCCTGTCCCAGCAGACCCTAATAAAAAAATCTGTCCTCATCTTTCTTGCAAGCCCCCTTTAAGTATTGGAAGGCCACAGTAAGTTCTCCCCAGTTTTCACTTCTGTGGTCAGAACAACCTCAATTCTCTCAGCCTTTTTTCAGAGGAGAGGTGTTACATCCCTGTGATAATTTCTGTGGCCCTCCCCTGGACTCTCTCCAACAGCTCCATGTCCTGCCTATGCTGGGGACCCCAGACTGATTTGAAACCTTGTCTATGATGAATCCTAGTAAGCTATTCCTCTTGTTTAGGTGTTCTGAGAGTTTGAGGTAATAGTGTAAAAGCTGCATTTGTCATATCTTAAACTGTTTTTATTATTTTACTGAAGATTCTTGAAACATACAGACTCTTCCTCTTTGAAAGGAGAATGGGAAAGTTTTTCCTCATTCATTCTGCATGTCTCAAAGCAAGACATTTCTTTAATATCCAAGCAGTATGCCTCAACAGCCAAAGGGGCAAGGTACCAGGGCTCATAACATTATGGAGGGGGATAATTTTCTCAAAGAAACAGCTGGGCAACTGTAGGTCAGAGCTCTTTATGTCTGCAACACTCCTCTGAATATTATATTCATGCCCTCAGGTGATTTGGTGTGGTCATTCCTGTAATAGTTTTAGTTCACATTACAGCGGTTAATGTCATGAAAATTGTGTGAAGCTGCCATAAACTGATTCAAAACACTCCAGGAGATTACAGAAGTGAAGGCTTTGGATGTGCTGGGATTTCCTTAGTGCAGGAAATCTGACTGCAATTGATTTGCGTGCAAGGATTGTTTACCCAGTCCTGCTGTTAGGTGGTTTATGCAGAAATAAGTAATTTTGCTTATTTCGGATGAAGCCTTCTCTTTCAAGTGGAAAGCTACGCAGTGGCCCTGGACTGTTACAGGACATCATGAGACCAGGTGTGCTCTGGGATTCACACTGTGAACCACAATTCCTCCAACCCCTGGGCAGCCCTAAAGCTCACTTCTTCAGCTCATTCGAACTGCATAATACTGCAATGTGCAGTTATTGTTTTCCAAAACGTTTTCCTTCCGTTTTAAAGATTCTGAGACAGAGACACTTCTTGAGCTAAACATTAGGGTAATGTTTATCATTCTGGTTTTTGAGGGATACCTGCCTTCTCTTAGGTAAAATAAATGGCTTTCTCCTCTCTCTCCAGTATAACCATCTGAAAGTTAACTATTCAGCCTAAATTAATTTTCTGATTCCCTCTGAAGTTCCCTGGGAATGATAATCACCTCTAGATGATTTCATCTGACCTATTTTAAACATATATTTAGAAGAAGATGAAACAGAATTTTGTCTTTCCCAGGGTTCTCCCGTCCTGAACACTCCCTGTGAATCTAATGACTGATATATATTTTGTCTAGAGAGTTTATACAGTAGCATCTTTGGTAATAGGGTTGATAGATAAAGACACATGAAAGCGTACAAAGCTAATAATAAAACAGTAGCAGTGGGAAAATATATGTAGATATACATAGATCAAAGCAGCTCCTTGAAATTTAGCAGATTGTAGAAAATAAATACATAATTGAGTTCAGAAGAGAAAATGAAAGGGAAAAACAAGAAGAAAACATCTAAAATGGTTTTGTTATGCGATCTGTGTTGAGCACCTAGTGTTATATTCATGTGCATGACAATGATATTGCCTGATAATAATAAGAATGGTCAAATCAACACAGGGCTATGAAAAATCTACAATTGGGTTAGATCTTTTTTTGCTATCAAAGTTTTATTGGTTTGTAGAGACATATCATAAATAGCAGCCCATTTTCCAGAGAACTTCCAGTTAAAATACAGACAGGTGCTTTATGAAATTGCCCCCCAGCTTCACTGGGTAAAGAAAAATAAAATATAACCAAATTGTGCAAATTCAGAGCACAGTGTCATCTTTTTCTAGTACCACTGTGTGAACTACTGGTTTGGTCTGAATGTAAGCACCATGATGGCTTTTCAAGTTTTGATGGAGAGATCCTTTTCTACTAGTTACTTGTGATTCAGGGAAAAAGAAGATCAGAGGAAGATGTGTGACCGAGACCTTTGGACAGCAGAGGCAGGAGAGCTGACCTGTTATACAAGGGATTTCGTGGGTGTGTTAAACAGGAATAATGGAAGGACTGGAATGAAAAAAAATGCTTAAAGGAATCTGGGGAATGGAGAAAGTTAGAGATAACTGAGAAGTAAGGGATTAAAGGTCCTGATAAAGCATCAAAGCCAAAAGAAGGGATGTTACAACAGTTAAGAGGGGTGGTTTTCAAGACTTTCAGAACACTCTAAGTAGGATAGGCAGCATGCAGAAGACCACATTGTACATGGGGAAGATACAAACTCAGATCATAAATGACCCACCACAGGGTGGTTGGGTACTGGAACAGGTTTTGCAGGGAAGTGGTCACAACTTCAAGCCTGACAGAGTTCAAGAAGGGTTTGGACAATGCTCTCAGGCACACAGGGTGACTCTTCGTGCAGGGCCAGGTGTTGGACTTCAGTGATCCTTGTGGGTTCCTTCCAACTCAGCATATTCTATTATATTAAGATTCTTTGATATCTGTGCCATAAGAAATCAACTGAGACACTACAATAGCATGCATCCTTTTGCCAAAAAAAAAAAAAAGTAAATTCTTGTACAGTTCCCAATAGAGATAACAGGAGATTCCCATTTTATCAAGGGACCTGCCTAGATCTATGACATGCACTTGTTCAAGCATAGATTGCTTTGGGTTGGAAGGGACCTTAAGGACAACCTAGTTTGAACCCCTCCCCAGCCATGAGCCGGGACAGCTTTCACTAGACCGGACTGCTCAGAGTTCCATCCAAACTGGCCTTAAACACTCCCAGGGTCAGGGCATCCACAGACTTCTCTGAGCCAGCTATTCCAGTACCTCAGCACTCTCATGACTTGCTTGTTGAAGGCTGTGGGTCTCAGCTGTTCAAGGGGTTACAAACAGAAGAATCACAAACACAAAATGTTAGCTACAGGAAATCTGACAGTGAGCTTTGCTTCTCCTGCAGCTGCTTATATAGAAGGATAATTGTAAATATGACCATATCTTTAAATATAGATATAAATATGACCAGATGACTTTTTATTTGCTTGGTAACTACAGAGCAACCAGCTATATGGCAAAATGCATGCAATAGCAAGATAGTTACAATTAAAGAGTAAATTATGATGACATACATTATTTCTCAATGTCTAAACCATGGTTGAAGGTTACATAGCAATTACTTTTGATCTCATTAAGAATAATTAGTAATTACCAAGAACTCTAAGGGAAATGTGATTACTATGAAGCTACCTGGTATTTCCCCAAGGGGACTCTATCTACTTGCAGAATATATGTGCCCCATTACTGATAGCAGCACATAAAATACCACTTTATTTATGCAGTACAAGCAAAATAGGCCTGTTAAAATGTTTAATGAAATATTTGGCGAAGAGGAAAGCTTGTAGTGCCTACACAACAGAATGTTTACAAGTGCTTTTAAATCAGCTACTCTTATCTGCCATTTTACATGCCTTATTTTTTAAGGTAAAGAAACAAAACAATATTTAGTAAATAAAGCAAAATTAAAGCCATGCTAATCCTCCTCACTTTTTTTGTCTGATGCACTTCTCAGAGGGTAAGAAAGGGAAGACACCTCCTTCTAACTTGAAAATACTCAAGACACAGGTGGAGCAAGCTCCCCCTAGCCAGCTGACCACAGGATTAGTGCAAAAGAGTACAAACCTACCTGCTTAACTTTGCCAGTAGCCTTTAGAAAGATGAACAGATGTTTAAGTCTCAAAAGAAACAAAGAGAAAAACTGCAAGCTGGTATTTCACACTGATGAATTTCCCAAGAGCCTCTGCTGCTATTAAAAAGGCCTGTAAGACAGAAGTAGAATGCATCAGTTTTTTAAATTTTTAGATGTTTTGATAGTGGTTAGAAAGGGGATAGCTCATATTGGCAACTGGTTATGTGTGGGATGGTACAAATGTTTATACTGAAACAAAGAGCTTGTGGATTTTTATGGTCATGGAGTAGACTGGTTTATGAGATTTTTTTGTTCTAGATTGTTGGGAAATGATTTTTTTTTTGCGAGTTTAAAAGTCCCAAAGTTTAATTTTATTATACTTTGAAACCAGCAAATGGAACTACAGAAGTCATCAGCAAAGTTACCACATATTAGATTGACCCAGCAGCCCTTTATGAGGAAAACTCATTTTGCCGGACTTGGTTAAATTATCACTAGTAGAAGAACATCTGTAGAAAATATGGAAGAAGCTGCTTTTTCTGTAAGTTACCATTTACCAATGACCCACAGACGGCAGAATCAGAAAAGTTATTTTCTCTCTCTCACACATTTTCTTATTGGACTCAAAATGGAAAACTAAGGGCTATTTTGCGTGCTTTTACCTTGTAGAATGAGAAATGTGCTTTGCTATTATGGCAGGGTCAAGAAATTCCTGCTAATGCTGAAGAACAACATAAAGCCTTCAACACCACATTTTTTCCAAATTCCAAAATTATATTGCCAGTGGTGCTTGCACTGAGGAAAGCATTCTGTCTCCTTCACTGTGGACAAAAATTGGTAACCTTTCCTCTTATTTAATACTAATTCTAGAGTTTGACTCTAACATTATTTCAGAAGTTGCTATTTAATTGTATTTCATATGAGCCTTTAATGTTTTGGTAGTTTTAGAAATATATTCTGTACTGCTCAATTTAGTAAGTAAATACCTATATTTTGATTCCTTTACACTGCAATATATTCATTCAGCATCTTGGGTGCTTATTTCAATCATTCAATCATTCAGGTAGTTTTTCTTTTCATATGGATGGTACTGATATCTAAACATGTAGAAGTTTAATTTATTGCATTATCAGGTCTCGTAACAGTTTCACACTCATATTAGAACACATATCCCCTCTTAAAAGTACAGATCTTTTAGGACTGCATGGATTCAGATGATGGAACTCCAAACATATTTGTAACTTGGAATATATTTCTATGTCTTCTAGAATGGGTATGCACATGCAGTCATTTAAATATTAGCTGATTCCCAGTCATTGTTGTGGACTTCTATACTACACAGATTACATTTCCTTTAAGAGATTTTTTTTTTTCTCTCATTGCATTTGTTTATGGTGATTTATCTGGAAGAAGGTTGTTTTTCGCTTGGTGTTTCATTCCCCATTGGACCCTAACCCTGTGCTAAAATAGACCTACTGTCCTCCTAACATTCAAGGATGTTGCATGGCATTTTCTGTGCTTATCACCCTAGCGTATAATTCTTCATCAATCTACTATGTCTAATCAAATTGGATTACCTGCAGCATGTTATCCTTGTCTGCTTTCTGTTATATTTTTGAAAAAGTACAGGAGGACTTGTCAGACAAAGATTTGCTCTGTATAAAACCAGCCCTTTTGTCCATCTCAAATTTTTCTTGATGCTGTGTGATCTCAGGGTTTCTCTTCTTTTTGAGGTCCAGTGTCTTATCTTTCTTCTTTCTTTCTTTCTTTCAGCTTTGCTCAGTATTGACAAGTCTATGTCAGTCTCCCATTAGAGAGTTACTTGGTTTCACTCAACCAGAAATTCAACTCACTATTTCCTTTCAGCTGCAAAGGAAAAGACTATTTGACCTTCAGACCTTGATTGAAGTCAGTGATTGAGTGTCATGGGGATGGTTTTAAGGTCCCATTCTCTCACTGAAGGGCTGAAGACATCTTAGCAAAGTGCTTCACACACATGGATCTTTATTCTACTTGTTGCCCAAGTATTTATACTCACAGGACATAGACACACTGTGCTCTGTGGGCTCTGTTTGCTGTGTGAGGGAGTAGATTGGAACAATCCAAAGAATTGGGCTGTGCTCTATGCTGGCTGTAAACATCTTTCCCTTTGTGCTGTCATGAGAGATACATTTCCCCATTTAAAAGCTACAAATGACTGTTTCTTGGGGATAATCTAGAATAACCCATGCAAGTTACTATTGCTCAGTAGTTTGGCATTAAAGGTAACTTTTCTGCCTTATTATATAGAGTTCCAATTATTCAGAGCATGAAGTTTCTCACCCATATTTTGCCTTTAGCAGGTGAGAAATGTGGCTTAAATCAATGGAATTATTGGTTCCTTACAATTGCCCAAATGTTCAGGAGCTTTGCTGATTCACAGACTGTGTAAACACAGTGTGCATCTTAACAGGGAATTCAAATCAGTGCTGTTTCATGCCTTATAAATCACACAGACTACATCTATAAGTACAATTTACTGAGCAGCTCTTTAATATAATGGTCTTACGTATTAGCCTTCACAAGCATTCATGTGTTTGTTTCTTTTTGTGGGTACAATTATTATTCAGGTTTCTTTGCTAGCATCAGTGCATTGCTAAAAGGGAGAGCTTGTGTTTCCCTAAGTACCACATATTTAATAACAGGGATACTTTTTGAAGATAGAGAAAAATAGCTCTGTATGCTTAATCCCAGAAAGTGGAACCCCCCCCCCCCAAAAAAAAAACATTAGATAAAATGTATTCAGAATTCTGAAACATATACACAGTCACATAGTTGGATTGCAGGGATGTTTGGCAGAGAATGAGACCCTATGAGTTTCTACAATTAAGTCCTACCCAGTAGATGGCATCCATGCACCAATGCTTGAGCCTGTGCTCAGAGTACAGTGCAATGAAGAGTTTTGCAAAATGTTTTATTCATGAAAAAAAATTAACTTTGAATCTTTGTGTTTTGCCTCAGGCAATATAAGCAGTAAACATGATTTTCACACCAATAGGTAACAAATAGTTTTCTTAACAAATTAGATGAACCCTGATGTCTGGTTTCCAATTGCTTTAGAGCGATGTGTGTATAATACAATTCTCTTACATTCAAAATCTTTTGTTTTACATGGGATAAAGTGAAAATGACTGAAGATATGCTGTGAATATGAATTATCTTTGGACAACTGAAATTTTGTGTATTTAAGACCTGTTTTTAATAAGTGTTGAAACCATTCAATTTTTTGGCTCCCTGGTGCTTTGTAGAGGTGTTTTGCTTTCCTATATCAGCATCCTTGATATTATGACAATATACTTCACAGAATTTGCTTAATTACAGCTCACCCTCTAAGAAATATCCCTATGAGGCATTGCCAGTCTGTGGTGATATATCCATCTTCATCTTGTAATTGGGAAACAAGGTGTTGAAACACGTGACTTAGTGCCAGGATAAGTGTATCTGCTTCCCTGGTGTGTCTATTACAGATGTTCCTCAAAAATTATCTATGCCAGCCCTTACACATCTGACACAGCCCTTATACAGCACTGCAATGCAGCAAATATAACTGTACTTTTCTTCATGGAGCTGAAGTTTCTTGTGATTTCTTGTATCTGTAAAGGCAGAGGGAAACAAAAGTTGGTTTCCCAGATCTTTTGGGACTGGATAGCTTTTACATTGTGTTACATGACTAAGGATAGTTGGATTGCAATTCTGCATTTCTAACTTCACTGGAGAGACATTCCTGGTTACATTTATCCAGGATTTGAATTGAATTGAAAACAAATTTTCAAAAACTTGTGCCATTTCATTTCCTTTCCAATTGCTTCCCAAATTCCTTTTTGTTAAATACAATATTTTTTAATTTTTCCATGGATAGTTGAAAAAACCTGGTGTTTGTTTAGAAAATATGTTATTCATTCCCTGAATCTGTTGCCAGAATAGTTTTGTAGAAAGCTTTCTTTTTTGTAGATTCCTTTGTATCATCCTGCTTGAACATATAATCCAAATCCCGCTGTGTTGGCAGTGAATTCCCCTCTGTAAGAGTTTGATGACAACAAACTTGTGATGGGTTAAACTGCTGACTGAGACACCGACTTTTTCCTCTGGCAACAGAGAAATTCTTCATTAGGTTTGCACCTGAATGTTAGACAGCTAGAATTAGGGGAAATTAAACTGTCCTTAAGAGGTTCATCTTCATGTATTATTCAACGACAGGTTCTCCCAGATTGGTTGTTTTATCAAACTCAATATTTTATTTTCTTGGGAATTAAATATTTGCAGGCTGGTGTAGGGTTATGCAAGATTTTCTTTCAGAGGAGTCAGCTGGCTTGAGGTCTCTGACCACTCTGCAGGGAACATGGACATTACCTCGAGAGACATCAGGGAATTAATGTCATGTCTAAGCTGGTTTGTTTCCCTGGATACCATTATTTAACAGTGATTCTTCCTTTAGTCTAATGATATTGGAAAGTTTGATATTTGGCATAAATGGCACTTAAGCAAGGTGCAGAATTACTGTATATTGCTTTTAATAGTGAGTTTTTCACATTCAGCTTAACCTTTCTTTCCTTTATGCTCTGAGCACTGTTTTCAGGGCATTATTCCTACCACAAAATATTTTTCAAGCATTGAGATGAGAACAGTTTCTTTTGCTGGTAAGATTTAAAGAAACTTTCTAGTAATTCTATTCTGTGACTCTTTCCTTGGGAAAAGTTGAATGTATTACACAAAAGATGACTATTGAATTTGCAACAAATTCAGCATCCTTATGAAATTCTATGCTTGAGACCTTGACTTAATGAAACTGTTTTACAAAGCATATCAGTCAGCACCAGTGCTGCCTCTATTACATTCTAACAGATATCTTTCAATAAATTCACTACTCTTTCAAGTAAAAGTTCCCTCTGATTAAGTCGTGCCTGAAGCTGAATTTTCATTTTAAAGTTTGAATATAAACTGTGAAATAATTTGTGACTTACATCCCCAAAATGAGATTTTTCTCTACAGAAAAATTATTACAGTATTATTTTACCCCTTATAAATATAAAAATGGATAAAGCTTGAGATCTGAAGCTTACTTTCACTGTCTACTGAACTAATCATCAAACCACTCCCTGATGAGGAGAATTGACTTGAAAAAAGGTGACCATGGCATGTTTAAAATAATAGCAGATTTGGAATAAGTTTTGAATTCACAAATTTGGACCACTGTTGGCATCTCCATTGGTGGTGACTGCATCCTGCCCAACAAACGTCCCAGTTTTTCTTGATCCATATTCCTAAATTACTAGGTGTAAGTTAGCCAGGGATCAGATACAAAGCTCTGACTGTGTAAAGGGACTACAAAATTCATCCTGGTTTATGAATCTCTTACAAATGATAGAGACCCTGAGCAATTCAAATTTAGAACTGAGTGCTCAGTGCTCCTTGAGGATGTGAATTTTATCTCTTGAGTGTTGAATTGTGGACTTCTGTGGCTAATGACTTGCATGTAAAATGTCTCTGAATCAGAGGACAGAAGGTTTGTCAGATATCCAGAGACTGAGTTCAAAATTCACTACTTAAAACATAGAAACAAACTGGGTTCAATGACTCACTGCCAAACACACAGCTAAGACATCTACTTAAAGGGAAGTTAGGGTTTTTTACTTAAGCATTGTTGATTTAGAATATAATTACTTCTGGAAATGCTGATGTTTACATGTCATGAATAGGGTGCTGCCAAGTTTTGTTTTCCAAAATTAGATTCTGCAAAAGGAAAGGCTAAAAGAATGGTGGAAAAGTAGAAGAAGAATAAATACATCTTGAACTTTTTAGGAAACAACACTGAAAGGAACATTATTTTCTGTTATCTCACTGTGTCAGAAGAAAATGACAAAACCTGTTTTAGTGAAGAAAAAACAAAGCCTGACATTGAGTATGAATTTTCTTCCACCTAGCTCTGGCTGACCTTGACACCTCCACATTTCCAGGGATCTTTGTGATGTTTTCCAAGGTTGAGGTGCAAGTGGGAATAATCTCCATAGGAGCCAGGAGAAGGAAGAATGAGCAAACATGGCCTTGAAAACTTATAATTTGGAGAATTTGTCGACATTTATGATGTCATGTCAAATTTAAAGTGAAATTGCTAGTCCTTGTCAAACAAGCCTATATGACCGTTGCTATATAAACCTTACCGCCTTGGAGGGTTTGCATGACAACTTTGCGGCTATCCTTGAAAATTCATGAGAAAAAACATGCATTGGACTTTCCCCAAAATTAAGCATGGGAAATTTTGCTGTTTTTCCCTTCCAATAAAGGCATTCTTCATGTTCCAGTTTTATGTGGTGGAAAGAAGAAGGTAAGAAGAAAGAATAAAAAGGCCAAATTAGAGCATCCAGGTGGATGGACATGGGGACATTAATTTTTGGTCTATATGTTAATTGCCCTGACCCATCTCTCAAGTGTGTCCAGTCCCCTATGGAAGGCATCCCTTCCCTGCAGCATGTCAAGTGCACCACACAGCTTGGTGTTGTCAGCAAACTTGGTCAGTGTGCCCTTGATCCCCGTCGTGTTGCGAACAAAGATGTTAAACACCTCTGGTTCCATTACTGTTGAGTACCTCAGCCTTCTCCATGTCCCAGCTGACCACATCTCCCATTCCTTCCAGTGACAACCTTCTTTTTCCCTAGTCTTCATTTTATCACCAATGTACCTATATATAAAAAAGTTTTTTATGTTGTCTTTGACATTCCTGGTCAGGTTGAATTCTATCCAGGCTTTAGCTTTCCTAACTTGATCCCTCGTTACTTGGACAATTTCTCTCTATATTCCCCCTGGGCTACTTGTCCTTGCTTTCACCCTCTGTAGAGTTTTCCATGCTGAGTTCTTCAATAAGAACTGTGCTCCATGCTGAGATCTTAAATTAGCAGCTCACTCATCGCTCAGTCTAACAACAGCTTGCCTAGGGAGGTCTTCAGACCACAGGAAAAGATCTCTCAGGGAGATTTGAGTTCAATACTCTAATATAAACCCCATAATATTCCATTCCAAAGGTATCCCTGATCTGATGTTAATAAATTCTGTGTCATAAGCAGCTAAACATCTCAGGAAAAAAAAGGGCACAAGGAACTATCAAAATTATAATGATAGTTAGATCTGTTCTATGCAGCCAGTTTCTGGAATTTTAATGTTATTTCTCAGCTGCCAGCATAAAAAGTCATATTGAATTTCACAGAAATCAAACATCCTAAAAGGAGTAATTAACCTCTGGAATCAGAATGCTTGCACTTGGACTTCACTTCAGGTTCTCTACCACTCCACCTGTCTCATAATCTTTTTAATTACTGCATTTTATCAAGAAGCCATAAGTGAACACTAAAGGTAAATATACTGACCAAAATGAAGAAGCTTTCAAACAAGTGCTCAACTTCAAATGCAAGGTACAATGACAAAAACACACACAGTTTTTGGTAGTTGAATCTGTGCTTAATTTCTTCCCTAAATTACAGCAGGAACATGCATATATGGTGATTAAAGACTGGAAAAATGGAGTTTCATGAGAAGAATGCAAAAATATTTTATTATTACTTTGCATGTCTATAGTACTTTATTTCTTTGGCGCATCACACTTACAAAATGCTACTCATGCAGGGAAGATGGCATCACTGACATTGCATTAGGCAGATATCACAACTGTGACTCTCAAGGGACACTGCATAAGTCACTGTATTTTCATCTTATGATTTCATGGACAAAGAAAGGAGAAGACTCCAGGAACAAATCTGCCTTTTGTTACACACAGCTCCTGCAATACACTGAAGAAAAGTTATGATGTAACTGTGCTTTAATTATGTGGCAGTTTATCAAGTTTATCAACTGAACAGAATATCAAGTTTTGCTAACAAAACTAGGATCATTGGAAGAAAATCCTACCAGCTTCCTTTTAGCTGGAAAGACTATAGCAATTTTTCAGATGAGAGAGTGGCCACTTGCTCCTTGTCTCCTTGCCTTGTAGAGGGTCTAACAATAAGTACTGAAGGAAATCTGAAGGTCTGCAGACACACTAGATGTGTTTTGACATGTGGGGCATAATGTAGAGGAGCCAGCTTGTCTGAGAGCTTGCTTGCAGAATGAAAACAATATCCAAAATGGACAAGTCTCATTTTATTTATGAGCTTACACCCAAACTGCAGCTGGAAATCTGACTAATACCAAGATAAGGCCAAAAGAAACTCATACGGTCTTCTAATGTGCTATTTGAAGCACACCAATCCCAGAACAATAATAATATTTTTTCATTTTCTAAAGCCTGCAATTCAATTAGCTCAAAGATTTTAAAAAGACATTTGTTCTTGAGCTAAAGGCAGACGTTTGTGATTTACACACCCCTTAGTAAGGATCCGAAGGCTATTGAATCTTATTGATGAAACAAGTTTTGCATCTTATTTCCTAATTGAATATTTCTCATCTCAGTTGACAGTTCATGTGCTGTTCTTCCACAAATGTAGAAAGTATTGGAGAAATGGAGTGCAGCAATATGGTACAGCCACTGATTTGCAATTGCTTTAACTTGTCTAAAATTTTCAAGAAAATTTTCAAACTCTTACCAGATGTTGACCTTGCTGCTTGGCATTTGTACATATAACAGTCCTTCAGTTTTCTTTGCCACAGAAATGATAGAAATCACAGAATGGTTTGGGTTGGAAGGGACCTTGAAGATCATCTTTGATCTCTCTTATGATGGACACAGATCCCACTCATTAGATTAATTTTCTCAGGGCCCCATCCAACCTTGAACACTTCCAGGGATGACATGATACCAGGTGAGCAGTACTTCTTATAAGATTGACTTAGACCTTCATTCTAGTAAAATAAATTTCTTAGTGTCTCTTATTACACTTCAGAAAAGCTAAGTGAGTTTATTCACCCTTTCTCTCACTCATGATGAAGGCAGAAGAAGCAGGATTTCATAATAGAAAAGACTAGCAATCAATTCTTCACCGTAATCTCAGAAGTCAGGTTGCTGAAAGAGCAGTGTTGTATCAAAAAGGATGTTTTCGACCAGTTTGGAAAAATCTCTCTCTTAAAAAAACTGTAAGCAACTTTTCCATTTTCACTGGGAGGTCAGAAGGCAGAAAGAAGTCACCAGGTACAATCATAAGTAGTTCACAGCAGCTCAATGCTTCTCCCACTGTCACAAAAATGATAGGTCATTAGACTCTCAGAGTAGAAAGATCCTGTTTTGGTGACAGCTGCTCTGGTGTGTAATGCACTGAGGATGCCATTAGGTGTAATTAAACAGAAAACCTAAAACATAAGGACAGAGACCTTTTTTCTTCTCAAGATGAAAACCCTCTCTGTGCATACAAAATTATCACCCGTCACAGCCATCCTCTCTTTTGTCCCTCAGGAAAACAGACAGATGTCCAGCTGGCAGGGAGTATGAAGAGTGCTACAGTCTCAATTTGCTTCATGCTACCTCTTTCTAATCCCTTTGGTGCATTTTTTTTTGTCAGTTTCTGCTTTGCATGTGTTTCCTAGGCTGCTGTTTCTTTTCATCATGCTTCCTATGAGTTTGTTTCTACCTTCTTCTCAAAAACATCATTCCTGTCTGGCTGTTTTGTCTGTGTCATCCTCCTTTATCTCCTGTATGTTCTCCCCGTTCCCTATTTTTTAAACCTGGCTTCTGGACACTTGTTCCCTAATATTTGACCCAGTTCCTTGATTAGCTTGTCTGATCACCAAACAGGTGGGATGCTTTGGATCCCTAATGCTGACCAGAGCAGGGCCCAGGCAATTTCTTGCAGGCATTCAGACACTTTTCCCTGAACATCCCTGAACCTGCTTGAGGTTCTAGTGCTACTGATCTCCTTCTGGTACCTCTGCAGTTGACAACATTTTCTGGGATCCAACATTTCTGGTCCTGCTGACTGTGGTGCCTCCAGAGCTGCTGTCAGATGCACTCCAGTAGGGACCTCTTCTTCCTCCTTATGCCAAGCAGAGGCTTCTTGGCTCTTCTGTCCTCCAATGTGCATTTGCAGACCTAGCAGTACTATTTGTTAAAAAAGAGCCTAAAGAAACATTTGTTCGCAGCAGGGTAGTTCCCAAATGGGTAAACAAGGAGGAAAGACTATCTCCAAACCTCTCAACCTGTTGTTTCCTTTCTCCACCTCCTTCTCCTCTACTCTTGCTGCAAACACTACTTCTCTGGCTCAGTGATATGTTGTAAAAAACCCCCCATTTTTCCAAAGTATAAACACACCTAAATAATTTGCTGATATTGTGTCTTTTATTCATATAGCAAAGGTTAGGTTTTCTTTTTTTCTCAAAAAATTGATTTTTAAAATATTTTCTTTTTAGTAAGGACTGACTCAAATCTTTTTCCATGATTCAAACCAAATGAAAACCCTTTTCAGGGTCCTAATCCAAACTTTTAATTTCATATTATTTCCAAACATTTTTATTTTGGACTGTTCTGAAACAAAAATCTGTTTTGAACTTTAGAACAAGGAATATTCCAGCAACTGGGAATCTTAATGAAAACCCAAACAAGCATGAAGTACATTAGATCAGAGCCCTTCTGTATTTCTTTCAGGAACTGACATTTTTTCAATAATTGTACTTTGTTAAACCCAGCAAAGACAGATCTCACTGTCTGTGAGTAAAACCTTTAGTAAGTGCTCATGCATTTTTTGTAGATTCACCCAATAATTTAGGTTTGAAAGGACCTCCAGAGGTCATCTAGTCCAACCCCTACACAAAACAGGAACAGTTAGCAAAGGTTGCTCAGAGCCTTGTCCAATTGACAAAGACAGAGTCTCTAGGGCCTCTCTGAGACCCTGCTCTATTATTTGACCACTATTGCTTGGTGAATAAAATATAATCCTGGCATATAACCAGAATATTTTTGTGTTTCGGGTGGAGTTCATTGCATGTTGTAAGCTAATTTTATATTTCTGAGAAGAGTTTGTCTTGGTCTTCTTTACACCTCTATGAAGATAGATGTGTGCATGTTAATGTTTGTTGCTCATCTACTGTGCTTATTGGAGTTTGTCTTTTCTCACAAGCACACAATAGACAGTTGTGTCTACTTTCTGCTCTTTTTCATTCCTTCTTTCAAGGGCAGTTGTCAGTAGTTTTTGTAATTATCTTAGTTCTATTCACTTTTCCATGTGGATTCAGGTTAAAAACTCTTTTTAACATCTTTCTTAAATTATGAGGCAATCACTTGCAGCTCCCTAACACAGTTCACTTCTATCTCTTGCCTGCATAGAGAACAGCTCTGAACTTAGTTCTTCTCTTTATTTCAGAGGGGTCCTCATCAATTCTGACTTGCAACACTTTGAAATCAAAGGATGTGGATAAAATACTCCTGTCAGTATCAGTCATTCCATTACAAATTCTTCACAGATTAAAGATACCTTGCTTAGAAACAGAAAATTCACTTTATGTGCCATCTGATTTAAAGCTCTTTGTAACACACTCATGCATTCTCCCAATCGTTGAAGTCTTAATACTTCCCTGCATGTATCCAAAGAGAGCATTCTTTTCTTTTTGGACAAAGGGAATCAGACTTGTGGCAATATCAGTTAGAATAGTCAGCCTGCATTATGGAACAATTGATTAAAGCTTACTTCCATATTAGTGACTATGTAAATAAAAAATCTATCATAAGGTAACAATTTTGTCATCTGCAGGAAAAATTTTGTCTTCATGTCTGTGAGGTCAATGGATTCCCACAGTACTACTACTCTAAAAGCAATATCTAATAAAGACATAAAAGTCCCCCAAGTTACAATTATGGATGTGCTGTATTTTACTCATCTCCAGTCTTTAACTCTTTACATCTAGTCAATGCTGTTTCCCTTTATACTCAACAAAAATGGGTAGCTCACCCAAAGTAAATATTATCCTAGGATGGGATTAATCATCTTCAACACATTTACACTGACTATAGGCAGAGTCAAAAGAGACTAATTTAGATTGCTTGCTGACAAAAGTTATGAGAGATTCTACCCCTGCCCCAGTGCATGGGCAAATAGCTTTGCCCATTGTTTTGATCCAGTTTTCAGCCCAAGGGTGCCATCAGAACTTAAAAATAACAGCAAGCTATGACAAATCAATTACAAAAACCTTTGGAAAAACATCTGGAGTTTTGCAGTACAACTTCCCCTCCTTTCTCCCTTTGGGATGCTGATATCTGTCAGCTACTTCAGATACTGAAACTTTAGATAGTCCTGCATGCCCTCTCACTCCCCCAATAAACTTATGCAAGGAAACTCAATCAGCTTGCATATGTTTACATCTTAAACAATAAAGAGCAGTTCTGAAAGTGAGAACTAAAAGGGTGACTATGCCTGCCTCTTTCTGTCCCAGAAACCATTGGAAACAAGCTTACAACTGTGTCCAAACTAATATCCAAGCAAAGTGGTTGCAAAGATTTGAGAAGAATCTTGGCCTCACACCAGCTGGACCATGAAGCTGGCACTGCTGGCACTGGAATGCGAGAACATTCCCTCAGTAGTTGGGATAAGCAAGATCTATCTGTGCTCTTCTCCAGCATTCCATTCCCAACTGAGTGGCTTATTTGACTAGGAAGCAAGTGATCTCTCAAGGTACAATGTTGCTTAAAATCTTCGTGGAGAGGCAACATTTTTTCTGTCATTTATTATGGGTTAACTGAACAGCGGCAGTATCTGTGGTTTTGGGATGTTTTAAATGTATAGATGACGCAGGCTTTTCTTATACAGAACTGCAGGGTCTAAGCCTAGATATCTTGTCCTAATGATGGTATGTAAAACCAAGTAACTAAGATTATTGCAAGTTGTTCCCCAAAAAACTCAATCAGATAATTGTATAATATTTGCAAATAGTCAGGTTTCTTCATCAAAGTAGAGGCAGACCTAATTTTTCTTTCATGTACTGCTTCATTTACACAGCTTGTACCTTTTTTTTCTTTATTTCCCATCAAAACATTTACATTAAATAACAACAACAAAAAATTGTTGGTTACTTTATTTACATCAAACTCACTTTGACAGAACCTTCTTAAAACTTCCCAGAATACTGCTTCACAATTCATGGACATTGCAACTACACTTTAAGCAGGGTAAAAAATAGTGAAACAGCAAAATTTTTAAAGTATATTGCAAACATATAGGTATTGGTTGTAATTCAAGCTTTCTTGCTAATAATATAGTTCCAAAACTACTGCCTCTGTGGGAGCTATTACTATTCAAATAACACTGTGCAGTGTTATTCATTTTGAATCACAGTTGTACCAGGAATTATTTCAAACTCAATTCTGTTTGTGCTACAAACCTGGCACTTTTGTTAGGCATGTGAATAAAAGTATCTGTACATATATTCAAGAAATGAAATGATTTTCAAAGGAATCAAGCTGACCAGCTGCGAGTCAGCTCTCTGACCAGCATAGGCTGAAGCCAGAGAAGATGGAATGCTCTCAAAGAAATCATTAAATGACCTTTCTGTCCAGACAGTGTCTCTGTGTTGACCTGAAATTCCAACAAGAGAACTGCTCCAAAATAATGCCTTAAGTTAGTGACAAAAAGCATCTCATGCTTTCCTAAATGAAGGAAAGGAAGGACTAAACATTTTCAAATGCTTTTGAATGCAAGCACTTCAAAAAAATCCTATAAAACAATACTTTTTTTTTTCCTTTGCTAGACTTTGCAAACTTACTAAAATCATGAATTTTCAAAGAAGAAGCTGTGAGCTGATGTCTCAATTCTCCTGCAGTCAATACAAATTCTGGTAATTACCAAGTCATTGCTAGCACATACAGACAACTGTAGCATGGCAATTCCAGTTGGCCTTCAAGACACTAAAGCATTACAGGGGAAGCAGGAGAGGCAGAAGTGAGCCAAGGATGGAGAAAAGTGGTTCATATTAAGACTAATTATGTGTTACCTGGGAGCTGTCTTGATGTCACATATGAAGAAATGTACCTTCCCAGAGTGGCTATAAAGCTTCAAAAAGTACATGAGCTGTGGTTTGGATTGCAGAACGCTTCCTCTTTATTACTTTTTTTTAAGCAATACACACTTGATTCCCTGTAAGTTTGCTATACTGTAATAAACATGCTTGAATATTTTTCAGAAATGAAATACGCACTAAAATGGACTTTCATTTTTGGTAAGTAGCATATGTTCCTGCTTAAAATGAAAAAAGCAAACAGATTTGGATAAATATTTCCTCTTGCACAGTGACAGCCATCTGCATCCTCAGCAACAGTTAGTATCAGGCAATCCTTTTTCCAAGTGTTAAGAATGCCAAAACAGGGCAGTAATGCTATTTTTTATCACAGTTCAGGAGTCTTAGGAAGGCTTGCTTTTATTTTGGTACAAAATCCCATTGGAGAAATTCACATCATGTGAACAAAATACCCAACACCTTTAACCAGTCAGGGTGAACACGGCCTGATGCTGGCACTCAGTAGATCCTCAGGCAACACAGTGTGAAATCAGAACATATGAATCCAAGTCTAGTTGCATTTGTATTGTCCAGGGGCTAATTTAGATTTTCTTCTTAGTATTTTCTTTTTGACTAACAGTCCACAGCAAGCTGCAAGAAGCTATTCAAAGCAACAGCGGGATGGTCATCTTCAGATGCATTTTAATGGTTCACACTGAAATTCTGCTGTCAATATACTTTTACCTAAAGGCTTTTATGTTAAAATAGCTTTTATTTGCAGAGATACAAAAATAATGCTCACTAATAAGTAGTGACCCAGCTATTATTGAAAAAAGCTCTTTTTGAGGAGTGGGACATGGAGTGACACATCAGAGAGCCCAGCGGTGACCCAAGAAACACTAGCATCAGGCACACTTCCTTCTGTGGTCTGTCCCCTTCATCTAAGGCATAGGACCCAAAGGACAGAGGTTGCAACATCTTAATGCAAGAAATTAAAGAGATCAGCATTAAAAAATAATAATGGATGAGAAGTGGTGTGTGTTTTTTCCCATGTAGCAAAGAAGTCAAACATTGCCAGACTGAAATGTGCTGTGTCCCTCCTAACTCCTTTCCCTCCTCCAGCCTTCTTCCTGGTTGGGTGGTGTGAGGAGCAGAAAATATCTTTACTCTGTGTGAGCACCACTCTGCAATAACAAAATCATCCCTGAATTATCAACAGTTTTCAGCACATATCCAAACCACATATTAGCTACTATGAAGAAAATCAACTCTATCCCAGTCAACACTAGCACTCTGGCAGGTTTCCCCAGTGTCTTCAGGTCTCCTGGCTCCCAGCTTTGTTCTTTTCTGCCATGTTATAATTGACCTTGCTATTCCATATGCAGAAATTGTGGCAAGGCAAAAGATTTTAAATCCTTTTTCCAGCCTTTTCTGTTGGAAACTGGGCTACATCTGCCCTTATGGGTAATAACTTTGTACATCTTTAAAATAGTCCTGTCATACATAAACTTGTGACATTTGTCAGTCTCTGTCACCAGAACATTGAATAGCTTTGGCATGTTAAAATCCTTCAGCAAGAATAATAACTGGATGAGTATTATGAAGTGAAAAAGAAGAGTCATGAAAAGACTTCTTCAAAAGGACTACCTGCTCCTTTTGGGGGATCTTAACTGTCATATCCACAGTTCTGTTGAGCAGATAAAGATGATAGAGAGGACACTTGGATTTCTACTTTTAACCTGCCCTTCAAAAGAGAACCAGAAAGGTTTTCTCCTATTGTATTGGAATACCTTGGGATATCATTATTGCCAAGCACAGCTTATCAACTCGGCTTATAATGCATCACCTCATTATCATTCATTAGAGACAGTGAGTAAAAAAAAGTGAATAAATGCATTACTTCTGCAAGTCTAAAAGCCTGTGAAACCAGAGGTGCTACTGATACCTCGGCTCTTGAAGATAAATGTTTTGGTTTAAAATGTCTGATTATTGAGGTAAGTGACTTCTCTCTGGAAGCAGCGCTAGTAATATCTGTGCAAAAGATTAGGAGTGCTGTACTGCCATCATTGAAGTCAATTTTTGCAGGTGATTTTTGCACTTCCGTCTCAGAGGAGGGTGGATGGATCTGTAGGGAACAATTGAACAATTGTTAGGAAAACAGGCAGTAAAACAGTCTCTGACTTAACTTGCCACTTGTTTAGCCAAGACTCAGAAAGGGACATCAGGAAACCACTTGTCCATTCCTTTGATTAAGTGAAGATTAGGTATATTGTGTCACCCTAGTATATAATTTCCATCTTCTGTTTTGAAAGACTTTCCGTGGTGGGAACACAACACCACTAGCTCCATGAAAATTTGTTTTTACACATGGTATTTCCCATTAGAATGAATTTGCAAATGCTGAATGAAACTTTTTTTTTTTTTCCAATTTAAAACAATACTTACTTTTAGGTATAAGAATTTATGTGAAGAGACTTTTATTCTTAGCAAGAGCTTGTAATAATCATCTCATCTGTGCTCTGGAATCTGGATTACTTAATCCTCATTTTCCCTTCCTGTGATTTCCTTGTGCTCCCACAGTATTTTTAGCTTCTTACTGAAGCTAGCCTTTTATCTCCAGTAGCAGCTAGTGTTGCCTCATATTTCCTCAGACATCTTCCTCTAAGATCTCTACATGTTATTGAAAGTAGCTGTGACTAATGCCTTATCTCCTCACCTGATCTTCCCTGACCCTTCATTCCTAGAAGTCTTTTAACCTACTAAGTTGCTCACTTTTTGTATCACTTTTACTTGCAGAAACTCTTCTTCTACAGATGAGAAAGGCTTTCTGTATCCCAGCTCAGAGAATAGGCTTTGGTGGGATTAGAGTTCATATGTATGCTTTGTACTGGTAATTAATTTACTGAAGATGATAAGGAAGAAAGCATAATATCATCTAATTGTGAATGTACACTCCAAATAATCAATTAATATTCAGATACAGAATCAGCCATAGGAGGTTTGAAGACAGTTTTTTCTTCCCTCATATTTTGGTATAGCTAAGGTCCTGTACATAACTGAAACAAGTTGTTCAGCTATTGCATGTGAGTTGAAGTAAGCAGACCTGAGAAAACAGCATCTGTTCCTTGTCACACAACTTAGGCAGATCTTGGAAAAGAACACGACATAGACCCCTTATACTCTTGTGATACCAGACACAGCAAACTCTGTGTAGTGGTGTTCCCTAAGGCAGTCTTTGACAACTCTCTGCTGCTTCTATATCACTTAAATCAGTTTGTAGGTGCAATCAGGCCTCAAACCTGGATGCCAATCACTGCTGAGCAGAAAAAATGGATTAAATTGGGATGTTAAATCCCAAACAATGAACAATTCACCCTAGTCTTCTAACCTCTCTTCAGCAGTGGTTATTCATGTATACATTGTGTGTATTATTTACACCTCTCACTAGGGCTGTATGAGAATCAAATCATGCTTACAAGTTATGTACCAAGCGACACTTATATTACAATAAGTGGCACTTGGTACAGGCTCAAGAATTGAGAATCAATTTCATTTAACTTGAGGATTACACAAAACACTTCACCAGTCCACATATAAAGTGCTGAGAATGTGATTTCTGCAATTGCTAGTTTTACTATGCTACTGCATTAACACTTTGTGAAACTGAGATCTGGAACCCTATTAACTTAAATATTCTCTATGAAAGGTGAATCTCATAAATTACTTCAGTTGAAAAAACACATGAAAATAAGAGAGGCTAGAGAATGGATTTCTGTGACCTGACCAGTGTGACAGTGGCAAGAGATAAAAACAACTCTTCCTGCACCCTTCTATTTTTGCAGTCTGGGAAATTATGGCACCTATGCCATGCTTTGCAGGGACATTGTGCTGTATTCCTGCTGCCTGTTGCAGAAGCCTCACTTGAGCTTTGCAACACTCAGGTAACATGCATTTGGCCTTCCAGGATACTTTGGAGAACCTGAATAATGAATGTGGGCTCCTTCCATATCAAGGGATAAAGTGATGGACCTTAATGAGTAGAGGCCAGACTCAGTTCCCTAATGCCAGCATCTGGTGCAATTTTGCTGCCATGGGGATTTCTTCCTTGTTTCCTGCTGCTAATGCAGAAGGGAAGAGGTCATGGGTCATCTCTGCCAATCCTGTATTGTATAGATGTCCCAGGTAACCTAGGGCAAATAAAAGGGCACTGGACATCACCTTATGGCAACTGAGTCAAATCCTTATTAACCTCTGACAACAATGAGTATATGGACACCTTGTCCACATGAAAATACTTATGTAAATCCAAATCCTATAGTCCAGCTGAGGTCCAGGCCCCTCTCCACTGGCTGGACGGGGAAGTTTGTGTCATTCTGGTGTGCTAGACACCCATAATATGGTTGGACATTGAACACAAATTAGTTTACTGTGGTGGTGAGTATACAGCTTGTTTTGTCTCAGAAGTGGTTCTCTTCCAAGTCATCAATTTTAAATAATGGGTGGGAGGAAGGAAATAGGAGAAGTGGATCTAAATATTAAATATATCTTTAATAGCTGACTTTCACAAGTCCTTTATTCCAGATTGTTTCCTCTATTAGCACCTGCAAGAGTTGATTAAATGAGACAGATGTGCCAGATTCATCAACACTGACAAATTTTTTTTCAGATTGTATATACCTACCAAAAAAGATTGTTGCCATTTGTTATAAAAACGTTCCTAACTGCTTCTCTTAGGAGCAAAAATAACTTTGCTTTTTCTGCCCAATAGTTTTTCTTGCCCTTGATAGCATGATCGACAAATTAACAATGATCTCATAATTTATTCCTGCAATGTTCATTTTATTTATAATCCAAAAGCAATTAAATTCTCTTTTATGCCACATTGTCCTGGTGACAGATGTGTGGTTACCACTCAGACATTTGATGGCTGACATAAATCATCCTGTGATCAAAGTGTCTGTTGACTTGAGAGCCTGAATTTGCAGCAGATGCCTCCACATACAGAGTGACAAGAAAATTCTTCATGGGAGTCTCATTTCAGTTAACCACCTTGCTTCACTCTGACTTTGCAATCTGACAGCCCAGTTATTTTATGACAGCCAGGAGTCTTCAAATGTATATTTACAAAGCTACCAAATGTGTCACTTTGTCACTTATTCCAAATAATACCTTTGATAGAAAAGAAATGCATTAAAATTTATAGGGGCACAGTGCAAATGGAGAAGGAATAGATAGCGAGTTTAACAATTTGACAAATTTGTCCCCAAATGTTGGAAGATCTGCAGGATTTTTTTTTCTTTTTTTACAATTTTGCTAAGAGCAATATCCACATGTAATAACTTCTTTTTCTCCCTGTCCCCTCACCTCAGCACCTAGAAATTAGATTGCAATGGGAGACAGGAGTCTGACTGCAATTAAAACAGAACTAAATCCTGAGCTTGAGTTATACAACTTGATTTTCTATTCTGTTAAACCATGAGAAAGCCTCTGGCACAGTTTTAGCCATCCCAACTAGTTTAGGAGGTTCAGGAGTTAGTGCAGTCAAAATAACATTCCCTGAAGTTGTTTTTGCAATGGCTACCCCTTTTTGAAGGGAAGGGGATTTTTAGAACTGCATTTATCACCAGAGAGTGTTAGCCAATCTCACTGTTTGCCAGAGAATGAGGTCAGGCATGGCTTAGTTTATTAGTATAAAAATAATATAGGGCTATATAAAATAATAGTCTAGATGAGATAGGGTTGGCAGATGAGCTTTTGTCAATTGTCCAAGTCAATTGAACATTTACTGCACTGTGAGACAATGACCACTTGCCAGGGACCCTTCTTAGTCAACAAGTCTATGAATCCTCCAGTCTACAGAATCCTTCAGAACTATCTCAGCAGCTTATATGCCCTCAAATAACCCTATGTGCCTTCATGATATATCTCAGGACATATCTAACATCCATACCTTTTTCCTCCCTAGTGGCACTGGCTGTGACACAAGCTCGTTTTGTCTTAGATACTTTCGACAGAAGAAGAGCAAAATAATAACCATATCATAGAGACACTGCAGGGAGTCAGAAGAGATTCAGAGGCAAGTACAGTGAAATGTAGATGGATGTTGATTGATGCCATTTGGCTTCAGAGTCAAACAGAACTGAGTCCCTTTTTTATTCAGTAGTAAGTGCAAAACTACAGAGAGAAGATCCCTGCTGCAGTGAACCTACAACCCCATACAGGCTGAGTTGGCAATGGAATAGCAGGCAGGGAAAAAACAGAATTGACATGAAAATTTCCTACTAGTGGTGGCAAGAGATTATTGAGCCAGAGATAGGAATTCCCCAAACCTATCTTTCTAATAAATATATAACAGCTAATTGGCAATTTGATTTCTGATCAACCTGTATGGGATGCACCTTCTGGGTTGTAGCTAGAGAGATGCTGTGTGTGAGTAAAAGACAGCACCACTCATAGCAGGAGTCTGAAATTCAACTTAGTATAGATCTCAACAGAGGCTTGATGTTTGGAGGATCTGACTAGTTTCTGCTCTGGGAAATGTATTTTCTAGTTGTGTTTTAGTGAATGTGCTCCCTTCAGACCATGAAGGAAATTGCTTCAGCTTCCTTTGCAGTATGGTGCCTCTAGATATCTCACATTGAGGCAGGGAATTAAGTGCTGTATGCCCTTTCCTCTCTTCAAGGTACATGAATAATGTTTGTTTCTTTGGTTCTCTGCCCTCTTTACTAACAAAGTGCCACTAAAGGAGGGGATGACAATTTGTTCTTAGCTTGATTTTGTAGTAAAAAACCAGCATGGACTGAATGGGAGTGATTTAAGAGCTTCCATAAGTGCAGTACTGTTGCCTGCATGGGGCGTGTGCTTGTTCCAGGACCTAACCTCAGTGTCTGGTCCAGTTCTTGTAATATTCGTAGTCTTTCAGTTAACTCCACAGAAAGAAAAAAATCTGGGCATGCAACTGTGCCCATGAGGAAGTCAATGACATCAGAGCTTTATTTTGTGCTATTTCTGGAAGGGCATTAGATTGCAATTGGGCTTCTGAATTCTCAGATGGATCAAGATCAAGAACTTATTAAAACAGAGGAATGTTAATATAATCTTTTCTGTAGTACTTATATATGTATAAAGCATGTCACCATTCATTGCAAGATTTATCCTTTCAATTTCTAGTTCCATTGTGACTGTGTCATGCTGTAGAATAGGAACATCACTCCTCTTATTCCTTTTTATGGGTAATTCATAATGGTAAGGAAGGATTTACACAAAGTGGAAAAGTATAGCTGTAAAGAAAGAATCATTTTATCCACTGCACTGGGTTTAATTTTTTTTTCCTTGTACCTGTGGGGATAGACCATAGACGAATAAACCTTCTAACCAGAGATTTTCAACATAGCCATTAGATAGTGCATCAGCTCTCATGGGCTTTTTGTTTGCCAGTTGAGATTTTTTTTTTTCATTCTCTATAAAAAAACCAGATCACCAGAAAAAGAACATATTTTCCTTTTTAAAAACTGATTAACAAGTGGTAGAGGAAGCCCTAAAGAAAGTACTATGCATGTGGAATAATTTCACATTACTGAAATAGAAGTATTTCTGGGGCTAGGGTCAGGGTGAAATATTTAGACACTATGCTGCATTGTTCTAGTATATGAATGTATGTCACTGCAATGCTGGCTCCATTAACACTTCCTACTTACTATAACCTTGATGAAAGTGTGTTAAAATCATGAAAATAGTTTCCTTTTAAAATGAGAAGAAGCAGCATTGAAATAATTTTTTTTCATTATTATAGTAATATTACTTAGTACTTGAAGAATAGAGTAGAAATGTTTGTAGGCAGGACTCTATTTCTTTAGGTAGTTGCTTTCATGTTGCTACCAACCTGTAGATGTTTTTAAGTAGCACGCAGATACATCCAAATGGAAGCTTGTTAAAACTCTGGTAATGACACACTTATTGTTCTGAATACCTTGTTTCCTAGGGGGTTTTGTGACACCCACTTACTTCTGGGACTGGAACTAAAGTAACAGTGAACACTTTCCCCAGTTCCACTCTATAATGGTGTGCAGCAACTTTTCTGTATTAAAAAAAAAAAAAAAAAAAAAAAAAAAAAAATCCAAAAAAATTAGATTAGCTATTAGGAAGAAATTATTCATGGTGAGGGGGATGAGACACTGGCACAGGTTGCCCAGAGAAGTTATGGATTCCTCATTTCTGAAGCATTCAAGGCCAAGTTGGATGGGGCCCTGAGCAACCTGTTCTAATGCAAGGTGTCCCTACCCACATCAGGGTGGGTTGGAACCAGATGATCTTTAAGGTCACTTCCAACCCAACCCATTCTGTCATTCTTTGAAAACACAATTCTATATGATCTAAAGTCATAAGGGAGACGTGTGGAGATGGACACTTTGTGTCAAAATGTGATGCTGGGGCATTACTCCATGTTGAAGATGAGGGTGACAAGCATTGGGCACACCACTTCCATAACTGACTTCCTACTAATGCTTGTCTGTGCCCAGAGTCAATGCAATTTCACTGACATTTAGGCACTGCACCTACTCATTGAGCTACAACAAAGGAGAACCAAGAGGAGAGACAAAATAGAAATCTCTCCCTAACAAACAAGTTGCTGAGTCCCCTATGACAAAATAGATTAGAAGGAGCATGCACTGAAGGCTGACACATAAAGTTACACCACCACTATCTTGAGAATCTGGTGCTTTTAAATTACTCTAATAATACAAGAACTGGCCTAGCTCATGTGCTTAACCTTAGGCAATGCTGATGACCAGAAGTCAGCACATGGTGGCCTTTCACTTGCTCTCAAGGCAGTCATCTCTGAGCCTCTCTGCTGTGTCTTTTCTCCCCCAGTAGCTCATCTGAGCAGTCACTGGCTGTTCCCCTTGCCTTTACAGCCTCTGCTCAGTGCCTAGAAAAAAGCTGCTTTGTCACCTCAGTGCTTCTCTCCTCTCTGTGACTCCCAAACAAGGCACAGGGGCTCAACACATCCTTTGATCTACCCAGCTGTGTCTTTCAGGAGGAACAGTAGAATGGGGAACATACAGGGCTACCCTATGGAAAAGGGAAGGTATATATCTAATAGCAGCTGGTGCTCCACAGGAACCATGCTAATTTGCTTTCCCTAATGTCATGTCTTCTTTGGTGAATGTAACCTGATTTGAAATTATGCTGTCTTGCACTTTGGAGAAGTTGAGGGGCTTGATTTTAGGAGTCAAACACTGCTACAGGAATTGACAAGGTGATTTTATGCCTTCTTATCTAGAGTTGGATATAATTCTATTCATTAGAATTTATTTTCAACAGATCATGCTATATTCTGTGAAGAAAATTTTGTTTCAAAATAAAGCAGGAGCATGTCATGTTTTCTTTCCTCTGCTGGATTCAAGGTCTCTTACTGAACCCACTCTTCTGTCTACGTGGTAATCATCAGTATCTCATAAGAGACACTACCCTTTTTATGTTGAGGAAATATAGTGGATTTTGGAATCTCTCAAGGGAATTTCAGTGTTTTGATTGTTTTAATCAAAAGCAACTATTTTTTCCCTCCCATCTCTAGAAATCATAGAATCACAGGATAGTTGGATTTTGAAAGGACCTTTAAATGTCGTCCAGCACCATCCCCCTGCTGTGGGCAGTGATACCTTCTACTAGGCTAGGCTGTTCAGACCCTCATGCAGCCTGGCCTCGAACACGTCCAGGGATGGAACAGCTTTAACAATCTAGGCAACCTGTGCCAGTGGCTCATTGCCCTCATAGTAAAGAATTTCTTTCCAATACCTAAACTAACCGTGACCTCTTTCAGTTTAAAGCCGTTCTCTCTTGTCCTGTCACTACATGCCCCTGTCAAAAGTCCCTCTCCAGCTACCCTGTACGTCCCTTTTAAGTACTGGAAGATGTTCCTTCTCTGAGCACGGCAAGTCCTCAGCCTTCTTTTGATCCTTCTCCTAAAGATACTGTTTTTTACTTGAGTTTTTTAGTGATTGGAACATGTATCAAGTTAGTTCTGGTTTGCAACAGCATTTGGCACTTTAGTAAATAAGGTACTGCAAATCTGCTTAATTTTCTTTTTCTCTTGCTGAGGCAAAACCAGCATCAGAAAAAATTGTTCTGTTGGTATTGGTTCATTCAATATAAAGTGATATAAGGTGGGTGACTTTATCTGATATTCAGGAACCATGTTCAAGTCATGTGTTATGCTAGCTGGAGAAAATGAATTCATATGAAGCTGTTGGAGTGGATGGTTCAGACATAAATACAGCTTCTGTATTGCTATATCAGTCTCTTAATATATTGTTTAATTCATTTTTGTCCTCAACTGATTAATTTAGAGACAGGGCAGTGAAAATTAACTTCCCGTTAAACTGCATTTGAACTCATTTACAGCTTTCAGATTTGTTTAGTGACCTTAGATCAAGGACTTCATAAACTTTTGAAAGGAGAAAATAAGCAGTCACAGGTGAACATTTGAAATGTCTCTGTCAAAAGCAACATGGAGTAGCGTTTAGAATAGGGAACTACAAATCAGTTACCACTCATTTCCTATGAACCAGAGTGTGATTGTCCTGTTCTTCCCTATCTTCATTAACATAGAGTACTAATGATAGCTGCAAAGTTGGAAACAGTGAATAAATACGTGTCTAAAATTGTGTCATCCTTTGGTAATTTAGAAACTGATATTATTCTTATAGCCTCAAAATGTTTAGTGTTCAGCTTTGATTCAGATGAGTACTTGAGAGACAGGAACTGAATTAAACAATTGTAAGATGCTACTATTTTCAAAATTATAATTCTCTGGTTTTATTAAGTACTTCAGAAAATGTCCTTGTTGTTCTTGTATTGTCTACAAAATGCAGAGATTTACCTAGAGGAAAGGTGATCTCCACAGAAACTAGTCCAGCCTCTCAGAGGCTGATGGTAACTTTCAGGTAAGATATTCAAACACTGCAGTAATAGTGTATGGAAATCCATGGAAAGGTCTTTCGTGGCTTGACCATACTCTGAATCAGGCCCTCTGACAGGGCAGGAAAGTGGAAAAACAGAAGAATTCAGTTTAACTGAAAAGTAAAAGACCCTGTGCAATCTGTAGAAAAGTACTTGGGTAGCATGTTCCTTAGCAAATATTTTCTCTTTCTCATCTAATTAGCTGTAAACAAATAAACATTTTTTTTTCTCTCATTAAGTGCATGTACATACTTAGCAAAATTTGCCTTACTTGAGTCTAGCTGGAAATGTATAATTGCAGAATTCAGTCATAGATTCCAGACGTTTTGGAATGAAAAAAAAAAATTGTTTCCTGAGTCAGAGAACATGGGATATTTCATTTGACAAATGTTGCTTCCTGTATATTTTATAATTGTAATAGTGGTGGACCAAGTCTTTCCCAGGAAGTGGGAGAGAGTGTCTTAGCTCTTCATGAGAGCAATGGCACACAAGTGTTAGAGCTGCGCATCACACAAGGACAAGAGCTCAGGGTCCAGCAGAGCTGCTTTTGTGAGGCAGGGCTCAGGACAGGCACTCTGAAATTGAATCAGAGAGCTGTAAATGAGATCTGAAGTGGAGATTCCTCTCCACTATTCACCACAGAGGAGAACCCAGCTAAATCCTTCTATACTTAGGTCTTGTATTGTTTTATATTTTGTTTATACTTTTAGTCAATGTTGGAGAAGCCTCTGATGCCTGTACACTATATGGTCAGCAGTTGTTGAGTCAAGCAGAAGATCAGATGGAACAGGCTTCTAGAGATGGTCAATTGCATGCATGCTCACTTATATTGTGTGTATTTTGCCTATATATATTATATGCTATATACTACACGTATATCAATATATAATTTTCCTATTTTACTGATGCCCCAGCTCTTACATATAGCACTTTCATGTGTCAATAAGTAGAAACAGAAAGGTGAAAGGGGATGTCTGCTATTCTGTCTGACTCCACACTGAGGCACATTAAGAGTGTTTGCCCAGACAGCTACAATAGTTCTGTTGTAAATATATGTAGAAATATACAAGCTGACAGACCAAAGCTGCATCTGACTCAGAATTCTGTCACTGAATTGACTACTGGGACATGTTTGGGACAAGTCATGTGACTTGCAGAAAATGCCATGTACGTGCAAACATGCATCAATTATACTTCTTGTGTTGTTTGCTCCTTGCTCCTGTCCATTAGTTATTTAAATACTACAGCCTTGACCTCCACTAGCTGAAGGGCACCAGGGTAATTTTGACAGTAGCAGTCAACACTAAAGAGTCTAATCCTTTTAAACTGCACCAGTTTCTCTTCCAAACCAAACCTGCTCATTTAGAATCATGGAATCATTTGGGTTGGAAGAGACCTTTAGAAGTCATTTAGTCCAATCCCCCTGCCATGGGTGTGGAGACTTTCAACCAGACCAGTTGCACAGAGCCCCATCCAGACTGACCATATCTTTCAGCATGTCTCCAGATGTTCCCCAAATATTAAAGAGAGATTCCCCAGAAAATTCTGACCTCAGTGTCTGGCATTTCCTGACAACATAGCTGGTGTCTGAGAAATATAGAGTTCAAATCCTGGCTTGTAATGTGCTATGATAACATTTGTCATTTGCATGTGGGAACAGGAGCCCACACTTAATACATCAGGAATAGACTTTCAAAGTCAGCATGGAACACTTATGAGTCAAAATAAGCAATCTGGCAAACAAGCAATGTTCTAGGTCAGGGAGTTTGGTGATGAATGCTGAAAAAACAGGAACTTATAAACTAATTTTGCAGGTAGGCAAGCAAACACAAAGGGTATTAAATACAGTTTTGCAGCATTTAGATTACAGTGTTGTCCTGGTCTAAGTCTTAAGAGCTGCCAGGCAGAAAACCCCCATCTAACTATTGTGTGACAATTGTTCTTTTCTCTGAGATACAACTTTTAATAAGAATCATAGAAGTTTTTCAAGTAGTTCTCAACAAGGAAACTCACACAATACCAAATCAAGATATAGCTAGGAGATTGAAAAGTATTTTAAGAAAGATAGAGTACATTAAACTTCTGCAAGTTTTCTAGAAACATAATTCATAGTACCACCAAAGGGAAAGAATAGTATTAACTTGTCCATTTTATATAAATCCCTAAGTTTGGAACAAACCCCACACCTCTTTTATCAAGTTTAATTTATATTGTAAGATGAAATAAAAATTTTATGTTCTGTATGGAAGTAGAAAAGGTCCTTAGTGAATGATCTTAAATTATCTCCTATTCGAATGAGTTAATTTTACTGAGAGAGTTCTATCAAACCTTTAATTAGGCTTAAACTGTACATCTAAAAAGTTGGCAATTCGACAGTGACCTCCTTAAAACACATTGATCCAAGTCAATGGAACAGGGAATGAAATGTTAAAAATAAAAAGCTTTTTCATTTTAGTTATGGGATTTTAGGTTTAGTGTGAAAGGTTAGGGCAAGCAACAACTATTAAAAGGAGGATGTTTTCATTTTTCCCCTTTTCAAAGAAGTTTCTAATGATAGAGGTCCAATTAGTTAATCTTTGTAGAGCACTTCAAAAAATGTAAAGTGCTCTTTTGGACTTGGTCTGATTCTCAACAAATTTTACAATGAACTTTCATTGACTTCTAAGAGACATGAACTACACAGTTAAACTCAAGGTTCCTGAACTGCTAAGGAAGAGATTTTGATAAGCTCAAAGCTGTGAAGTAGATTTTCAAACACACTGATGTCTTAATTTCTCATTTGGTTTGTGATGAACCTCAGTCTTTCAGAAATGCGACTTAGCAGTTTAAAGTCTCCCAGTCAAAATTGTCTTTCTTTGTTCTTGATGTATATCTTTGGAGGATTTGGACTCTATGATCCATATGGGTCCCTTCCAGCTCAGGATATTCCATGAATCTATTATGATATCTGTATGTACCTGCATTAAAACATCCCTACCCAAAAGCTCTGAAGCAGTCTTCATTTACACATCCATTTTCAGTGTGATTGAACATGCTGTGCCTCCTGCTGGTGTTATAACCAGTAGTTTTATAGTTTCTTCTAAAATGTAATGAAAGTATAGACATCCTGATTTCTGCAGAACCCCGTGAAGGTTGATGAAAGCTGCCATTTGAGATCTGCTGGAAGAAACGATTTGCAGCTGACTTGGGTGGGTTTTTTTCCCACACTACTGTACAAATATGTTATGTTTGAGGTAAATATCTAATATAGTCTGATCAATACAGTTCCATTTACTAGTCACACTTCAAATTTCATCATGGACAACATGCATGTTTGAAAAGTTATTTTGGTTTTATTATTCCTGTAAAACCTTGTAGACATTACTTGGATTTCTGTTATTAAATTCTTTATTAAGCTGAATTTTATTTTCTTTTTTTTTTCTTCCCTTCAAATTCCCACAGAACATTTACAAACCACACTTTCCATCTTATCACAGTCATCTTGATTTCTCTATTTCAGTGTTGAAGAAAATACTCAAAATTCCAAGATAGGCTCAGGTTTTTTTTTTTTTTTTTAATATATTACAACAGTTTTCTAAAAAAGTATTCATAGAGTATGGTGACATTAATTTCATTCTTGATCTGCACTTCAGGTTTGCCTAGTCTATTTATGAGAGTAAAATAATTTTTTTTTTAAATCAGAATTTTATAGTTTCAGTTATTTTAAGAAACTACATAGACTAGTTGTTAACATTGCTCGATTGTTAATCTGGAGTGACATAACTACAAATCCTTGAGAAAGCAGTGGGGAATTACTTAAATGGGAATTTCAGGCCCCGATGACTTGGTAGTAATAATTTGCTTTAGTCTTTTTGCAATTGTTTGAAGTTTATTTTGAATTTTTTATAAATATTTTTGCTAGTTTAAAATTCCTATTGAAAAGTTTGAATCTGTAAGACTGTTTGGGGTGCTCAGATGCTGGTCTTTATTTCCAATGCCCAGAAACATCATCTTACTGGAATGGGGTTGATGTCCTGTGATGAGTCCTCTTCACTACCCAGTGGACACTGGAGGAGACTGAAAACATTTCAGTATTCAGACTGATTAATTGAAGGGACTGAATTATACAGTGAATGAAGGACCTTGGAATTCTGGAGCTCATATATCTTTTTCCATCTCCCCATCTTGGCTATGACACAGAGCTAATAGAGACCAGCCACAGGGCCATTGGTAGACACCTGAATGGAAACAATCTTTCTCCTTTCTCCTTCAGTGATGTTATTTCTTATTTTATCCTTTATTCTGATGCAGCCTCAGAGAAAGTGGGCTACATGTGAGTTAACAGTAACATTTCACAGCACATGGTCTGGGGAAAACGAAGTATTTTTAAGGCTCAGGGTGAACTAAAGGGGCAACAGAGGTAAACCTATCCACAGAAAATATTAAACAAGTTAAGTTTCTGTACAGATGGTGTTCACTATAGGTGTTACTCATAGGCTAACTTCCCAAATCACCTGGACTGGTCTACCAGTACCAAGTTAATAATGTGCTATCTTGAGAGCAATAGCCTGCTGAGATAAGCAAACATAGCATGTAGTATTTACATTTGCAGTTTCCCATTAGAATGTTTGTAAAACACTGTAGAAATTTGTATGTGCTTACTACGCAGATTTCCATAAAATTATTTCCGTGCTCAGTTGGAATACTGCGTAAATTGACTGAAGGCATCAGGTGGGACCAAAAACTACATTAACATTTTCTTCCTCGAAATGCAGCAAATAGGTTTCAATATTGCACTTGGAGGTTATTTTCTCTTTGGGGCACAAAGTAACATGGAATGGTTCTTTTCTTTCCAAATGTCCTTCAGCTTGCTAATTTCCAGGGGTCCGCCACTGTTCACTGTGATTCATTGCAGCAGCGAATAACGAATGTCACTAAAATAGTGAGATCGCCTGAGCTATTTCAGAAATTAATGGACTGACTGTGATATACTGGAGCCTCTTTCATGCATCTATAATTGGAGTGCCAATTTATTTCCAATCATTTCAAGCACTGTAATTATAGTGCATCATTGTTGCCTGCTTAACATTCATATGGGACACTGCCACAATAATGCTGGCAGGAGGCCACATATTTTACTACTGAAATGAATGGTAAAAATGAGAGGTAATATACAAAACAACAGAATTTTAAATTTTGTTTAGAGGTTTTGTTCTGGCTAAACAAGTAATTCTGGTCATGGTAGAATGGTATGGAACAAACTCACCTTCATGTAATTTCAATAAAAATATTTTCTGTATGGTCTAAAAATCAGTCAGGTAGGAAAAAAAGTAAATCAAATGTTTTAAATAAAAATTCCATAGTCTGTAATATCCAAAAAATTATTCGCAATTTAGCTGGAGAAAGAAATCAAATTATTTTCCAGGAAAAAGAAAAAGCAGCAAGATATTTTACTTTTTTTTATAGCAGTAGAATAAGGAATCATGAGGGTTGGAACTGACCTAATGAAGTCTGTGGTTTTGAAGACCTCAAAGCAGTGTAATCTAGAGCAGATTTCTCAGGGCTATGTCTAGTGAGGTCCATGGCCTTGAAGATTATAAAGTAGGGTCAGACAGATCAGATTTCTCCAAACTGTGTCTAGTCTGCACACATGAACACTCCAAACTTCTTTGGACAACCTATTCCAGAGTTTGACAACCTGCAGAATAAAACTTACTTTACTTGTGTTGAAACAGGATTTTCTGTAATTCAGTTTGTGTCTGTTACCTTTTGCCAGTTTGTTGGATAAAACTGAGAGGAGTCTGGCTCCATCTTTCCAGCCTCATAAGAAATAATGAAAAGCTTCCCAAGCAGGTGTACCTGAGCAATAAAGCTGATCCACTCCAAAGTTTCTATCTATGTCACCCATACTACAGATAATCCCCAGAGTTTCCTGGCTTCAGGATAGAGCAAAGATAATAGTTGCCAGTTGGAGAACTCCTGGTGTGGTAAAGAACTTAATTCGCTTTGGAACCTGCACCCCACAGACATTCCAGATGCAAGACAGAGGCCAAGTCTGGTTCCTGGGCACACAGAACAAAGTAAAAACAGGTGTAGCCAATAGCCATTAAGCAGCTGGTCACTAGCAGTGCATTCTTACTTGTATGCTTTCTCCATCTTGGTAGGAGTCTGGTCTGATCTTAAGTTTTCAGGATTTAAGAATAAGAGAGAAAATATCTATGAAAAACAAAAATCCCAGCAAAAATCAACTTGCTCGAGACTGCAGTATGAAATTATTGAGAAAGGAAGTGATGGAGTTTTAGGATTCAAATTAGAATTCAGTTGCTGTGTCAGAGCAGTGAAGGAATTCCCTATCTGAGAGCATTGTAAAGTTTGAGAAAAACATCACCATTATCCAGAAAGGTCACCAAAAGAAGCCAATTAGAATTCTGGGAGGAATAAATCTTTAATAATGCCCTCCTTGGAAAGGTCAAATAGAACTCTGTATTGGTCTCTTATTCCCCAGAAGGCATTGGCATTATTTTACTTGATGCAAATTGTTATAACTCTGCAAAAGTTACTGAGAAATTGATCTTCTCTGTGTCAGCTAAGGACAAACACCATTTTGCTAAAAACAGGCAAGCCTTGGCTGCATCAAAATCAAAATAATTGTATTCCAAAGTAACTGGATTGTCTTCCACATATGCCTCATGTACTACTGTGCAATAATGAAGTCCTGCAGTATAAGAATGCTGTGTCAAAGAGGATCAAATTTAATTCATGGAATACTTCTTGTGTGTCCTGATGTGCTGCATGATATAAAGTGAAAAATGCTCAAATTTCCAAATGAAACTATGTCTCACCATGCAAGTGACATTGAGAGCAACTTTAAAAACCACAGGACAGTTTTAATGCTTCCTTTAAAATATGTGAGCATGCAGTGAGAGCATTCTGTTGTGCCCAAAGCCAGAATATCCTATTTTAAGCCTGCAGGTAACCAGCTGGAGGAGATGAGAAAAGAAGTGACATGGGTCATTCCTTCAGGGATAAAGAGCAATCACTCTAGAAGGCTTTTGGTTGCTGAAGATAAGAAAAATGACAGTGTAAAACGTAAAGCTGCAAAAGGTGGTGATGAGGGTGAAGCTGGAAAAGGATGGCAAGAGATGTAAGATGAATAAGAGAGATGACGTTGAAATCATTAGAAAGATGACATAAAAAAACCTCTGTTCAAATAAATATTGGGGCAGTAGTTAATAAAATGCAGATGAAGTAAAGAAGAAACAAAGAAGACCCTTTTCAAGAAATAAAGACCCATTTAAGGAGAGCACTTACATTAACTAACCAGACCAAGACCAAATACATGTGCTCTTGCACATATTCCAGAAATCTAAAAATAAAAAAGGTGAATCAGATGCTATTTTATGAAAAGAACATATCCATCTCCTTGATTCATATGGTAGCTAGTGAGATACTGAATTTGCAAGATGCAAATAATATAGGAAAGAAAAAGCAAGATGTACTGATGAACGAACATCACTGTACACTAAAAAAGGGTTTCAGGAATAATACTGTAAAGTTGGCAGATGCACATAATCACACGTGAAGGACACAAATAGAAATCTTGTTTTGATCAGAGGTAGACATTTACACAGCACACTCAATACCTTCCCTCCAGCCTGCCTTGTGCCAGTGGGATGATATGAGGATGCAGACTTGGGAAGAGATTGAAACTTAGGCTTGAAGACAAATAAAGGAGGAGACAATGCAGAGATAGTTGATGACTCCTAGTCAAAAACAGGAATAGCAGCTATGCCACTGAGGTCTTCACAAACTGCATCAGTGTAGTCATGAGGGCATGAGAGAGAGTTTAGGGTCTTGGTGCAAATAACCGGCAGAGAAGGTACAGCAACTAGAAGAGTGCAGCCCCATCTGCCAATTATCAAATACAAGAAAATAAACTATATATTTAAAAATGGCTTATGATGTGGGCAACTAATATATCCTGGGAGTAGGCTGCTGCTATTTTTTCAGATGGTGATCCCAGGTCACATATATGAATACCTTTAAACAGATACAGTGAATTGGTAGCTAAGAATGGGGTAATAAACCATAATATGAATTAAATGACTTTGTAGTTCAGCTCAGAAAAGAATATTCACTAATCAAGCATATAATTACTGAGCTTTTATGCTTATTACATGGTCAGTCATTTAATGGTTGTGTAGCAGCAAAGGCAAGAAGCATTTTATCAAAACCTATCTGAAATATGCAAATGATACTAAAGCAGATAAATCCTTTACACAGTGGTTGTTTTGTCTATTTGTTTTGCCAGTTGTTCATCAACAATTGTAATCACATGCTGACCTAGGGAATTAAAGAATGGCTGGAATCCTTTGAAAGCAAAACAAAGCTTCCTTTGGAGATTTGCTGCAAAAAATAAGTCTCTCTCAAAAATATTTTTGAGTTTCTTCTGATGTAGTTATAAAAAAATCCAGTGTTTTTTAATTAGGAAAAAATATCAGAGATCAGAGGTAGCCATTTTCCAGGGAGGTTAGCAGCTCTGCTGAAATGTGTTACAAAGGCAGCATATAGGCTGATGCAAACACATAAATTATTACCAGCATATAACTCCACTACATCATATACTTGGGACTAGGATGCACAGCTATACTGCCTAAACATGCATAAATAACATCACATTTCCTCTCCCACTGCTAGCTTCGAGTCTGAGTAAGAAACATGAGTAGGTAACATATAGATCCCTACTATTTCTTAACAGCTTTGAAAACTGCAATGTTTGCATTTTCGTTATTCACTTCCCCCCGCCATCCCCCCTCCCTAAAATCACAAGACCCAGAAAAATCCATCAGCAACTCTGAAATTGAAGATTTTTGTGTGATCAACGGCTCCTAAAGTTTGGTACTTTAAAGAAAAAATCCAGATACCCTAGGAGCTATTACACTGAAATGTGTTCATTGCAACTGAGTAGACAGAGAAGTCCTATGGAGCCAACATACTCCAGGCAAAACTGGAGCAGTCATGCAACATTTGATCTCTAGAACTCACACCTACACATCGTGTCACAGTGAGCATATCTCCTGCTTAACTGTGTATCCATACAGGCTATTTTCTCCTTAAACAGAGATCCTTTGACAATGAAAAGGAATCAGATAATGATACCTTAATTAATTAAAGTGCAGCCTCAAGGCACTGGCTATGTAAACAACTGTCTTATGTGGATTATAGGATCTGAATATTTCTTATATCTGAAATGTAATGCAACAAGAAAATTTATGTTTATCTCTAATACCTGGACTCTCTGACTGCCAATCTACTAGCACAATAAATATGCTAAAGGTTGTTTTCTGGTGATAAGGACTACTGGCATGAACATAATGTTAAAACCTTTCAGCCTCAATTACATGCTGCCTGCATCCAAACTGCCTATTGAGAGTGATCCCTGGTGCCTGCTAACTTCTTAACATTTCCCAGAAATTGCTCAGGTGGGGACTAACCAGGCTGGGGCCAAAAGTATGGCCAGGGATTGCTATATAGCCTACCTGTGGAGCTGATTGAATTCCAGTCCCAGAGGATAATTTCTGGTGCTGTTTATCAGTGTATATGTAGAATAAATATAATTTATCTAAATAAATGTAACCTCGGTTTTGGACAGGTAATCTGGATTTTATTTTTGATTCTTTTCTTGTAAAGCCATGGTCTGCTAGGAAAGTATGGCATGGGACAAACTAGAGTTGAAAACAACTGAAGATGCTAAAAAAAAAATTCCACTTTCTAAGAATTTTTGGGGAAAAACCCCCATATTTTTGTTCAAATCCCTTGAATTCTGCACACTTATGCAAAGCCTGCTAGAAATAAAGCAGAATAACAGTCTTGGCCTCCCCAGTCTTATAAGGTAAAAAAAAAAAAAAAAAAAATCAAATTATAATAATAACATTTGCATATAACATTTACCCTACAATGCATTCTGGACTAAATGCTGGGACATCCAAAAAGTATGACCCAAGCAATCTGAGCCTTATATAATTCCTTATGACCCTCAACTGAGGATGGCTTAGAGTTCATCATGTCACTGGGAGCATTTTTTCTGTCCTCAGAAGTGATGCACCACATATTTATGCAGCAAAATTACTACTATCTTAAAGCATCTCAGTGCCTTCAGAGAGGATGCACTTAATATCTTAATAATTGGACTAAACATGGATTGCCTCACTTTTTTTTCCCCCACAAGCTTTCAAAGCTTAAAATTGAGGTCTCCAAAGGCATGTCAGTACATAACTCCTAAAGGAGTTAGATATTTAACTACTACTTTTTTTGACTGAGAATGAAGAGCTAAATAACAGCTACAGGCTATAACCTGGGAGAATTGTCAGCTGACCATCAAACTGGCAAACTCAAGACAATGTGCATCCTGGAAGTGGGGTGAAACATCTCAAAGGAGCACTGTTATCTAGGTGGTGGTAAATCTTTTTTTCACTACCCATATATCTGATCACATGACACAAATGTCTTGCCTTGAAAGCTCATTTTTAATTGAACTTTTCATTATAGTGTTCCCTGAGGGCATAATATTGAACTTAAATAACAAGTTATGGACTTGTTCTCAAGCTAGATATGTTTTAAATATAAAGACTTGTTGATATAAAGTGAAAAGCACCTTACTCACTGAACATCCCCATTATTCGTGTACAAAGTCAGTGTTTGAATGCTAGTCTCAGCTCCCATAGGACTGGGAAAGTTCCAGCTTTCAATGCTAAGGACTTTTCCCTAGAAAACTGAATTGTGTCATTTGGTTTTCAGCCAAGCAGCACCTGAGGAGTATACAAAGGCAGAAAAAGTAATTTAATGTACTGTGACTTATTTAATCTGTTATAATGCTAATATGATCAGTTATTTTATGTTCCTTCCAAGCCTGTTACATTTTCCTTAACGTAAGTCAAAGGTATATTTGTTAATGCTTCAGCAGTGCTTTTGTTACTGCTGCTTCAGGGAAGGAAAAAAAAATTTGATCCTTCTCAGAGTATATTTGGAATATTTGTCAGTTCCCCAGATTGGTTGTCAGGAGTGGAATTAGGCCAGCAGTCAAAGTCATGGTTTTGCAGATATTTAGATACTGAAAGGAGCAAGCAAGTACACAGTAAAATTTATGCAAAGGTCAAAATATTTTAGGGTCCAGACTCACAAGCAGATGAAGTAATTTGACAGCTGATGAGAACTGTGACAATCTCAAAACAGAATATTTTTCAGGGAATGTCTAAGGTAGGTAATAAGAATAGTTGAAGGAAAAATATCTGAAATAGGACGTGTGGGGTTTTTTGGTATTTTACACTCCTCTCTACACAATGGTTAAGATACTTCTGAGATCTGAGAAGCAAGTTTGGTCCCTTTTAGTTGTATGCCCTTTTTGCTACTTCTACTTCTTCTACCTATCAGTTCAAATCAACAAATAGCTTTGGTATTGATAAGGCCAGCTATTGCAAAAGGCAAGATCTACTGTATGAAAACTGTCCCAGCCAAAGCCATTTAATTTTTCAGGTTGAAAAGACCTCCAAGGTCATCAAGTCCAACCATTAACTCAGCACCACCATGTTGACCACTAAACCCTTACCCCAGCTGCTGTATCCACATGGTTTTTGACAGCTTATATGGAAAGGTACCCCCAGTCTCATCTGTGCCCTCTCTTAATGGAGACTTTGTCTTCCCTTCTCTTTTCAGTCTCGAGTAGAGCATGGTGGATTATTCTGCCCACTGATCTCCACCAGAGCAGGCTGTTAACTGGCTCTAGCTGCACTAAGGGTTGGCATGGCTCTGGCACAACTCCATGGAAACAAACATGTTGGTCCTTGTCTGTGCCAGGTTTGGATTTGGGATCCTTGGTACAGTTAGGCAGCCAGCCTCTCCTGATGGGGGGGTCCATCTATTATTTGCTATTATTTTTTATAGTTGCTAGATTTATTTGTTAATTATTATTTAAATTGTGAGGATTGTTTGGAAATAGCTTATTTTCCTTTTTTATAGCTCATTTAAGTTAAGCTTCTGAAAGCAGTATATAGAAACAATGATAAACAGACTTTAACTGCAGTTTCTTTAGATTGTCCCTTTAATGAGCTCATAAATACAGTTGCTGGTTGCTTATTCTTTCACTAGCAGGATCTATAGTTTAACAAAAAAATCCAGTGAATCTGCAAATATCTGTGTTTCCTTTTGTAATAGTTATAGAAAACTTAGATTCATAGTAACTCTGGGCGAATATTCCTCAAATTTGAGCTCATAATGCTTCATGGTGTCTTGAGTTTGGAAGTGAGAATGGACATGACTTGATGTTCTCTCCTTGCCTTACTGTGAAGACGTCAGTTTGGAAGAGGGAAACAGAGGAAATCAGGGAGAGGTTTGTTGGGTTATCTGAGATGCAGATGATAGGTGAGATCTGATGCTCCATCGTATCTCTCTCTCTCTCTCTTTTTCTCTCTATCTATATTTATCATATATGTTGACACTTATCTTCCTTGTTTCTCTCTGTTACGTAATTTTAAAAGAAGAAAAATAACTCATGATTCATTTTCATGAATGTAGGTATTTATATTTAATGTTAATGAGCACATTTCCAAGATATGACATTTCCTTGTAAGGAGGATGACACCTGCTGTGTGTGCTTAAATGCCATGTTAATGAAAGGTGATGCCCATTTCACTTTGAAGGAAAGGTGAATTTATCCATTTCTGTGTGGATGAGAAGGGAACTTACTCTGAGTCAGACATTAATACATTAAGCCTTCAGGCCACCCTGTAAAGCAAAACTTCTGAACTCCTTTACTCACTTTAAAGCTGAGTTCACAAATTGCTGTCCTTGAGGGTGGAAGGAAAGATAATAAAATTTGAAGAAAAGTGAAGTAAAGTTTTTCTGACTACTTCTTTAATTGAAGCTTTTGGTGTGTGAGCACATCCTGTCATCATTATGTATATGTGCCCAGTAGCACAAGATCTGCTACCCTTCTGTGCCTGAAATTCTCTAGCTATGAAAAAAAAAGTACATCACATTTTAGGATAATCACTGACTTTTTCATTTCTATCTTTCACCATTTCCTTTCTCTTTTGTGGCCTCTGGATTTCTGTGAAGAAGGTCCTTGCATAACACATTCACGCTTTGATATGAACTACTGCCTCGCTTCCCAAGAACCAGGTGTCTCATTTCTCTTCTGGGAGTGAAAGCAAAGCTGTAGGCTCTCTTGTTGCATCACAGAATAGATTAGAATAGAATAATAGAATCATTAAGGTTGGAAAAGACCTCTAAATTCATGAAGTTCAACTGTCAACCCAGCACTACCATGTTCATCACTAAACCATGTCCCCAGCTGTCACATCCACACACTTCTTGAACACTTTCAGGGATTTGACTCCACTGCTTCCCTGGGTAGACAGGCTCACTATCTGTCCATCCTTTCAGTGAAGAAATTTTTCCTTGTATCTAATCTAAACCTTCCCTGGTGCAACCTGCAGCCATTTAAGCTGAAGAAGGATAGATTTAGATGAGATATTAGGAAGAAATTCTTTACTGTAAGGGTGATGAGGCTCTGGAACAGATTGGCCGGAGACACTGAGTGCCCTCCCTTCCTGCAGGTGTTTAGGGTCAGGCTGGATGGAGCTCTGTGCAACCTGGTCTAGGGGAAAATGTCTCTGCCCAGGGAAAGGAGATGGAACTAGATGATCTTTAAGGTCCTTTAGAACCAAAACCGTTCTCTGATTCTATGATATGATTTCTCATTATTCATCACCAATCGTTATTTATTACATCCAGAAGTCTCCACTTTTAGGGTAGTGAAGATATCCTCCTACATCCTCAAAACCAGCGGGAAGTCTTTCTAAGTTTCCTCATGTTCTCTGTGCAAGGGAGTGTACTAAGTGTACTATGTGACATCTCATATTCATGAATCACAGGAATATTTTGGAAAACAAATTTCCCTAAATATGGTTATTTTAGAGTTTAAACTCTCACAACAGCTAGAGCAGTGAAAATTTCTTTTTCATTTTTTTTCTTATTTTCATTTTGCAAAAGTATTTGTTCTCTGTAATTATTTTATAAACGTGTTTTGGGAGGTTTAATTACAGATCTGTCCATATCCATGTGGGGTTTTTTTTCAATTTACTGTAATACATTCTCCTCAGTATATGCAGCATACAGTGAAGAATACCTTAGTGAATTTCTATACTTTTCTGAGGTTTCTTTCTTCTTAAGGTACTAAAGTGAATATGTGAAATGCTGCATATTGTGTAGCACTGGCAGGACATCAGTAGGGAGAAAATTGTCATTGACCTGGGAGAATAGGGGTTGTTCAGCCTGGAGAAGACTTTGGGTGCACCTTCACTGTGGCCTTTCTGTTCTTTAAGGCAGCTTATAAAAAGGATGGACCCAAACTTTCAGTCAGGGCCTGCAGCGACAGGACAAGGGGTAGTGGTTTCAGACTACAAGAGGGTAGAACCAAATTAGATATAAGGAAGAAATTTTTTACAATGACTGCGGTGAAACCTTGGCACAGGCTGCCCAAAAGGAAGATAAATGCCCCATCCCTGGAAACATTCAAGAACAGGTTTGACAGGGCTCTGACTAACCTGATCTAGTAATGTTTCTTTACCTGAGCTGTCAATTCCCTATCTCTTTCTTATTAATTGCTTTATTGCCTGTAAGCAAGTTTAATTTTAAAAAGCTCATTCTTTCACAGCAAATGTTGCCACAAAATTGGTTAATGATGAAAATATCATTTTCAGGTTTGATGACAAGACTGCCGCAATGCAGACATGAAGATTAATCCTTTAGCTGTTTGTTTTCTTTCCAGAAAAGAATGGGAGATGAAGAGGAAGACAATGGCAAATAGCTGGGTTCTGTGTACAAAACGCAATGACAGAAACTCATGTCTTACTTTTTGAAAGGTCTGAGAGCTGCTAGAACCAACTGCTTTGCTGTCAGAGACGCATAGGTTAAACAATAGCTAGCAATATTGTTTAAAGGTGTTGAAAATATTAAATTTCCAGATTATCTCTGAATATGTCAACAACATATTTCAGGAACCATCCTGTCCACCTGGGTTATTTCTTTATTAAAGGGGAAAAAGATCACAGGTGTTTAGAAGGCTTTTCCCACTTCTATTTTAAACAGTTGTTTTTACAGTAAGTCATAAAACTGAACTTTCAACACTGTAGAAGAGGTCTGCTGAATGAATATGCAGGGTTTGGAGGACAAGAGAGATGTGTAAGTTATTCTGCTGAATTACCTACATGAGTTATTCACTTCTCTTCTGCTCTGCTCCTCTGTATCCGTTGGTACTGTGAAGACAAGGCAAAGGGATAGACTCTTGCTGTGTGTTCATAAAGTCTCAGATCCAACAGGCCCTGGGACTCTGGAAGCGATATTCATTTTAGTAATAACAACAACAACAACAACAACAACAACAACAACAACAACAACAACATAATAATAATAATAATAATAATAATAATAAATATTTCAAACCAGTAATTATTCAGTTCCTATGGAAGAGACTAAGTGGAAGAGGAACAAAAGGAGTTTTTCCACTGGGTATGCCTACATCTGGGAAATGCATGTCCACTCTGTGGGAGAGAGCTTGAGCAATTACTGCTACTAGATTACCCCAGCATAAAGGAGCGGTTGAAGAAAGAATAAGTGAAGATTTTGCTCTGGTTGCTTCAGAGTTCTGCCAGAATTCTGACAGTTATGTACATCCCAATGAAAGGGCTATTGTTTCTCTTCTGAAATTTGTGGATCTTGTAATCTTCTCATGGGAGAGATTTAATTGCTGATCAGTCATATACTGGCTTTGAGCATTTGGATATTAGCATTCCCTTGATTTAGAGGAAGTCCAGGCATCTCTAAGAGCATTCAAGGAGGATTTTTTTTTCATGTATGGAAAAAATCACCCAAACCCCATGATTTTCAAAACACTCTTGTTAGGGCTGTAGTGCTTCTTTTTTGACTGACATCTGATGAATTGATGGCACATGCTTCCCTGTCTGTTCTAAGACACTGTCATGCCACACTTCTGTATGGCATCTGGACAATCTAATCTGGTTGATTAGGTCACACCACCCCGTATTTGCCACAAAAGGCAAGACTTCTTTTTAAAGTCTAGCTGGTATATTCAACACCATTCTAATGATGCTGCATTTTCCAGCAGCAAGAGCATCAGCAAAGATCACGTGCATAAGCTTTGTAAAATAACAAAATCCTTGCATAGTCCTGGGATAAAATCAGGCTAACAGATGTCATCATTACTGACAATCAAGAAAATTGAACCAGCGCTCAAGCATCTGTGCGAGGGTGGCATTACCTGACACAGAGAAAGTAAATTATCCTTCCATCATCAGGGAATCAATCCAAGGACTATGTCTTTGGATATAATTTGCATACACTTCAACTCAGAAAGGGCAAAGGGAAAAGATTGTTTTATTAGTGAAAGACTGGGTGGTATTAATCTGAGAACTGAGGGGAATTCTTAAACACATAGCATTAATATGTCAGAAAGAATCAGAGTCAGCTGAAAGGTTATTTAGTGAAGAGAGATTTGTCCTACAGCTGCAACTAAGTTAACTGGAGTTTCTTTCTAAAAAATTATAATCTATCTCTTTACCTAGGGGTTTATTTTAACAAGGGTGTTTTATAAAATGATGGTTAGAGTTGATCATTCAAACCTCAGTCTCTTGCTTGGCGGTCTCTGTGTAGTGTTTCTGCACCACACTAAAAAAGTCAGCATCCAAACTCTGCTCTGCTTCTAGGGGAAATACAAAGCTTATATCACCTGAGGGCTTTCCCTGAAGTTTTTAATTTCTCCCAAGATAAACAACTTTTAAGTATCTTCATTCTCTTTCTTGCCCAGTGCCGTGCAAATGCGCCTCAAACTACTGAAGTGAGAACAGCCATTTTTGCAGAGAGTTTCATTAAAACTGATAAAGGTGTTTTATATATCTTTACTAACTCAAAAGATTAAGAAGAACATTGCCTTATCAATTTTTAACTCCTATGTACACAAATCTAAGTTTAACCTGTTTATCCCCACACCACAGCCTGTGCATGAAGTCTAAATGCAGAGCACCTGGAATAAGGCATCTAAGACATGCTGGCAAATACTTGAAGCTGGAAAAACTATCATTACTTCTGGTAATCAGTCTTGCTATGACAACCTTGTGTGCAATCAGTATTATGACTGATTAAATCTTCCTACAGAATCAGAAAGCTCTTTAGTCACTGATAGCTCTTCCAATATGGCTAAGGCATCTCTGCCTAGGTCACACAGGATTTCTGTATCCCTTTTCTGTAAACAGTATCATTTTCTGTTCATGTTTCAACAGGCAGAGTATGGAGGTACTGACCTATTTTATTTTACAACTCATGGCAGTAGCATCTGCTGTCTCTCATCTGGATTACTTCTGTCTTCATACATACAAGAAAATTGATCTCCCTTTTTCCTTATAGACTTCATGGAGACCTGCAAGCAGGTCTCCCAGCCTATCAACCCTCTCCACATCCCTTTTTCTGTTTTAGAGATACATTCCTTAGTGAGTATTGTTCAGATAACACAAAGCCAGAAGAGTCCTTCCAGAGCCGCCTGCATTTGAGGATGATGTTTTTTTTACTGACATCTCTCTTGTCCATCAGCTATTCTGCTTTTAAACCATTTAATATGTGCATCAGTTATATTTTGAAGAGTTAATTTTCCATGTGAAGTCAAATACCTTAATAAATCTAAGTACATTATGAGCTGGACAAACATGATGAAGACAAATAGGAAAATTGAATTTGTTTCATGAGCTGTTCTTATAAAACTGTATAGACTGGTGTTAATTATAGTTCTACCTTTAATTTTCATTAATTGAATCCCATATCAACTTTAGGATTTCTCTGCTGGAGAGTGAAATCAGATTAACTGCTCTGCAATTACCTAGATTATCCCCTTTTCCTCTTTGAATATCACCAAGAAGTAAGACTTGCTCTGTAGTAATGTATATTAAGATGTATTTTTAGCAACCATCTCAGTTCTTGGAAATTTCCTTCAGAACACCTGGCTGTAAGTTGCTTCAGATTTAAGCTATTTGAAAACTTCAAATATTTAACCAGTTTCTACCCCAGACTGCCTGAGGGCTGCTCTGCTCTTTGCCCAACATGACATTTGGCTCCCTTGGTGTAAGGGTGGCTTTTCTCACCTCCACCTGCCAGCTGCTCTCAGGTGACCTTTCTTTATGGCTGTCTGCCTAGAAACATGAGTGGGATGCCAGCCAGTGGGTGAGCCAGGCAGGTGCTGTGCAGGTGGGACTAGTGTAAGCTCCTCGCATGGCCCCCTAAGGAATCGGCTCTTTGGAAAGGAATTGCTCTATTTTGCAGAAGAGAAAACTTGCAACACACAATTAAGTGCCAATCAGCCCTAATTTTTCAGCCAATAATTTTTTTTTCTCTGGTCAGGTAATGGTATGTTTCTCTCAAAAAGAAAGGAAACTTTTCTTTCACACCAAAAGCATAAGATGATAATACATAATAAGCAGAAAAAACTTAATCAAGAAGGTAAAGTGTCTGCAGCTGTGACCCTCGACAGAAGCTGTAAGATGTCAGATTTAGAGGGCCAGAACCCTGTCATTGACTTGCAGCATTATTTCACACATTACTTGAAATTTTTTCTACTTAATAGGCAATCTGTCAGAAGGAAAAAAAAAAAAGAAAGACATTTAAGCAATCTCTCTTTTGTCTCCTAAATCCATTAGCAAGAAATAGAAGGAACTACTGGATTTTTGTAGATAGAAATTTTGGATACAACTGAAAGAACAAATGGCAGTCATCTAAAAGGCACAGTTTTACCTGTATCAAGTAACTGGAATTACTTTTGAAGAACTTAAATAAATCTAGAGTATTTTTGATCTGATTATATGTAATACCTAAAGTTTCTGGAGCATGTTGAAAAATGGAACTCCAGTGTTTTTTTCTGTATACATATTCATGCATTTTGTAAAGGAAGGAAACATCATTAAATATGTTTTACAGAATTTCAAATGGTAAGAAATGAAGTGCTATGGTGCATGAACAGCACAACAATAACCTCTTGTACTGCTAAACTGTGGATTATGATTGCAAAGAATTCAGATGATCCATCCAGTAGAATCTATGAGAAGAGCCCTGGCAGAGGACAAAGCTCTGAGCTTTACCTGAGGAAGCTGTTGTGTTTACTTTGTTCTGTTTGATGGAGAGAAAAAATGCCAGACTCCAGAGAGTCAGCTCAACACTTTTGTTTATTGACTGAACAGTGAGTTGAAATATTTCCCTGCCACGCCTTCCCATCTCTTATTGCCAGGCCAGGAGACAAGAATAAAACAAAGGGCAAAGCAAATGGCACAGATGAAAGCTGGTAGAGGAAGACAAATACCAAAACCAGTAATAATAATAATGCCAAAAAAGGAATGGAGAATACAGGACCAGCTGAGCATAAATGAGAGAACAAAGAAAGTAGGATAATGGAAAAGAGAGAATAATTGGAAGAAATACAAGCACTGGGATGTATTGAAAATTCTGCTCCAGTGATGCTTAAACTCACACCATTGTTTTGAGGAACAGCTGTGTAACACTTCTAGGCCAGATGCTGACAAATTTAATACTATACCTGCCAGTGTGAGTTTACCTACAGAGATAAATGGAATAGATTCAGCTTCAGTGTACAGTTATTGGTATATTTGTCCTTTGCTTAAAGGTAATAATTTTATATTTGTCTCATGCCATAGCTGTAAGAACAATCGTGTTTTGGAGAATTCATGTGTCAGTAAGTCAAACCATGCATTGAGAATATTCCCAAAAAGCATATTCTCAAATTTCAGTGGTGTACCTCATATGTCTCGTGAGGGGGAAGATAAATAATAGGTCTGAATATGAAATAATTTGAGTGCTTAAAGGATGTGCTTTGGCATGCAGTCAATTTGGTGTATTCTATGTAAATATAAGTCAGGCCTCTAAAATTTCAGCTGTCCAACAGTGAAACAGCTCCTGTACTACCTGAATGGCAGGTGATCACACAGCCAGAGAATCACAGGATATCTGTAGTTGGAAGTGGCCTCTGGTCTCAAGCCAATCACACTGCCCAAAGCAAGATCAGCTAGGAGCAATCTTCTCAGGGCCCTTTCAAGCTACAGTTTGTGCTTATGCAGGGATGGACACTTCATTCTCCCCTCTTTGGGTCTTTTTCATAAATGTGACTATGAAGAGATGGGGCTTTCTTTTGTCCCTTGTCTCTGATAATTGTTTAGGGTAATGGTAGGGTGTTGCAGCTTGTATCACTGCCTTTTGTGTTATTGCTATGCTCCTCTGAGGAGCAAGAGAAGCTCCATTGGTGCTACACCCTCTCAGTAGGTAGCTGTAACCCTCTGCAATAAGACAGCAAAAAGGTTCTCCATAAACCTTCTCCAGGCTGAATAAACCCACCTCCTGCAGTTCCTCCTTTCTTTCATGTATTCAAGCTTCCTGACTGTCTTCATGGCCCTGTCCTGGACTTGCTAGACCTGTATATTGATGTCAATTGGCTTCAGTATTCTTGGGCACCCCCAATTAATTGGCACAGGCATGGAGCTAATGTTATCAAAATACCCAAGTTCATTGTGAGTTCCAGAAAAATATGTGGGTTGTAACTGGGAATGCGTGTGAAAAAATGATTCCAGTAGTACTATCTTATACTCAAAATTACAGAAATTCCTGATATGTAGCCTAAACTTCCCTCAGCTTTTGTCCTTTCATACTTATTGCTGTGATAGACATGGTCAGGTTACTCTCTCAGTGGACTTGGAAAAAAGTATAGTGGTATTATTTTTCAAAGCCTTGTGATATTTTAATATTTCATTGGGAAAAATGCATGTTTTCATAACATTCACTGTTCCATTCCAGGGTCAGCACTGAGCTCAGTCTTAATGCTGTGCTCTTCAGTATTGTTTTAAGGGTTCCCGGTGAATAGTGGATAATGCTCAATCAAATTGCAATGAGAATCCAAAAATTGTTCTATTTGCACACAAAGCCAATGTTAGTTGTTGTCAAGATGAGATCAGGGAAACAAGAAGTCACAGCTCCTCAGGCCATGCTTCGGTGTTCTAAGTCAAAGTCCTTTTACATGAATTGTTTCAACTGAGTTGCATTTATTGCAGTGTCATTGTGATGTGCCAGAGGTCTCTGTGGCACCCATGCCAAGTTTATCTCACTAATGATCAGCTTGTGGAGTTCTGCTACATTTACTCTGTCACAAATAGCAGTGGGGTCAATACTGAAGTAAAGATGGAAGGTTTTGTCACTCTATGCTCTCCTGTTCTCAGTTTTATCGCTGTAAACCAGGAGGAACTTAAAAAACGCCAAGTAACTATAAATAAGCTGGCAGCATGATCTCTGTTCTTCTTGTCCAGCTTGTGAGCTGTTTAGCTCAGCACATCTACTTTAGGAAGGAGGAGTCTTGAGATACCTGATTGTGAGGAGGGATGTAGCATTTTCTGCTTGACACATGGATGATTTATCAAGCATGACAAAAAGTTAAAGAGAAGCAGATTCAAGTTATTCTTTTCAAGACCTTTTTAATTTTAATTTTTATTTTTTTTTATTTTTATGGTCAGACAATCTAGGCTGGTCCTGATCTCTTTGCTTGTTTGTGAAGTGGGTTGTGTGACTTTAGACGAGACAGTGATGAGGAGAACCATGATTTCTGGACAGGGAAAATCAACAGGTGAGCTATGAAAGCAGCTTTTTGTGAGACTAAAATTTAGGATGGGACAAAGTCATTTCAGGAATGCTTTGGCATTTTTGTAGTGCTGGTGATTGTATTCTAGTGCCTTGACTGTTTTCTGGACAGTTTTTATAGTTGCAGCCTTATTGACTAATATGGAGTCTTATGCAATTTCACTGTGTCCCCAGTTCTGGACCCTGACTGAGACCAACAAGATTTCCTTCCAAAGGCATAACAGAACAACCAACTTGTCTGTCACTGTGGTTGTCCAGGGGAATAGGACACTGTGAGGCACCTCCTTACAAAGTGCAGAGTCAATGTAAGATGAACCTGGACAGGAGGACTTTGCTAAGTTCCTTCAGCTTTGCAATGCACTACGACATAAGCTAAATGAGAAATAAAATCTTAAAACATGGATTTAAATGATCTATCTACACATGTTGCATGGGAAGTATATGGCAAAAGAAGGAGAAATAGCCAGAACCACCCCACTGTTTTTTTAAACCATGGTACCTATACCCTAGACCATATCCTTCAGATAACATTAATTCTTTCTGTATTTCCCCTCCTAGTGCAGGTTTGTTAGAGTTGTAGCAGAGCAATTTACTACCTACAATTTGGGGAGTAAGAGCTGCCCTCCAAGGCCATCTGAAAACTGCTTAAATTAAGAAAGGCTAATCCATTTATAGAAATGTGAAATGGAAGCATAATTTTAATATACCCTGTGATATGCAGCAAGTGAGCCTAGATCTTGAGCTTTGCTTTTACCTAGAAGAAATAAGTTCAGCAAAACCTGAAATCTAATTTCCATATATATTGCTGGTCTTATCACTGTTTTGTCTAAAATGTTAAAGTAATCTTAATTATCTCAATGACAATCAAAAATAAAAGTCAGCACTGTGCTCTGTCTCATTATAATTCACGATTGGGATAATGTTGCACATTGGAAAAGCCTCATGTGTGTGCCATAAATTATACTCGGAAGAGTCAAATAAATTACTTTCCCAACCAAATTATTTCGCGATGTTCAAAATGGAAGCACTGGAAAACTTTGCTTCTAATGGGTATATTTTGTGTTGATTTCTAAAAAGCAGTAATTAATGTGAGTAAACATAGTTTTTTGGGTTTTTTTCCTAAAATATTGTCTAGGAATTGGTGTATGTGATTTGTATATGTAAAAATCTATCTTAGCTTCCACCATTTGATTTTGAACAATTCTTTTGGCTGCTTGTATGCATCAGTTTCCCTGTGATGAAAGAAGCTATTGCATTAAACTGTGAATGTGAAAGCTTAATGAGTATACTGAATAAGATTATATCATTCTTTGTGATAAGGTGACAAATGAAATAAAACTTTTGATAACATATTTTTGCATTGCTAAGAATTTTGATTTTTGCCTCAGTTTTTCAAGTGCAGAGGGTAGACATATGCCTGATGATATATACATTGCATTTCTCTCTATATTGATAATATATGTTTATGTTTATGCATCTGCATGGCAAATAAGGTCCCAGGCCCTAGACTGCAGACATGCAAAAGATGAGAGATAGTCCTTAGATTTAAGCTTTTCAACCATAAATAGACAAAGGATGAGAGGAAGGACTATCTGTATTTTCTCTCTGTAGACAAACACTTTTGCCTACAGCTGAGATAAAATTGAAGCCAAGACCATGCATCCAGTCCTTCATCCCAGGATTATGCTTCCACCCTCTATCTATGCCTGAGGCTTATTTGCATATTTCATCACATTAATGATTGTTTCCTACAGTTGCATGCTGATTATCCTGTCAGTTAAACAGAAAATCCAGGTATATATCATCTGCAAAGAAATTAAACTGCCTACACTCTTGACAATAGATTGTTGTATTTACATTACCTTTCTGATATCCAGCTGCACCTGGATCAAATAAAACCCTATTTAAATTGAATGACAGTATTTTCTTAAGACCTATGAGACTATTACTAGGGACTTCAAATGAGTCAATCCAGTTTCTTCTATAATTCTGTAATAGCAAACTACTTTCCAAAGGTTTCCTGTCATTTTTCACTCTTTTAGAAGAGAAAACCTGCAGGAAGAATAAGGTACAGATGAACATTATAAGGGTGAAGCAGCAGGGCTATATAAATTATGAAGGAGGTTCTTTTTTCTGAGTTACAGATTGATTCCTTTTGTAATCAAATTCCATTTTCAGTGCAGCTTCCTTTTAAAATGAGGGAGGCAGAGAGGAGATAAGTGTCTGGTGAAACACAGTACCTGCTGTTTCAGATTCTTTTTAGGCGTTTGCCTAGAATGACGACTCAGTTTAAAAAAAAAGAAAGAAAAAAAAAAACCCAGAAGAAAATAGGCCAGAGGTTCTCAGTACCAATTAATTTAGCATTCAAAAGGGAATAGAGATGGTTAAACTTCATGGCAAATTGAAACAGTTCAGAAATGTGAATAAAATATTGTCTTAGAAAGATAATAAGAATATGTAAAACTCTAGAACTCTCATGCAACTGCCAGGCTATTTCAATTATTACCTGTTTAAGAATGCAAATTGGTTTGTTTTTTCAACAGTTGAACGACCATCACTGTATGTCCTTCTGCAATTATCCTTATCCATTCCCCTTACTGAGGACCATGTGTGCCCCCGTCGTGTGGTATTGCTCCCCACCACTGAAATGCAGCCACCTCCAAGCCAGTTTGGTTTTTATTGATGCTTAAAAACAGAGAGACCAGCCTCCTGACATGATTCCAGAAATTTAGACCAGAACATTTTCAGTATGCTCTTTTGTCCCAGAAGTTTGTTTGGAAGTAGGATTTTCCATCTGCCTCTTATATGTATGGGGACATACCACTAGCATCTCAACAGAAGAACAGGAGAGGAGGGACTGAGCTGATGCATCTTATCCCTTCACTGAGCACAAGGGCTCATTCTCCACCTCATGACCCAATGCAAGTGTGCTTTCCTAGTCACTTGATTACAGAGAAGGGCACTCTAGAGAAAAAGAGTCTGTTCTGTCTATCTCTTCTCCTGCCTGACCCAGAGTTAAGTGCCTCCTGTGAAGGTTGAGTTCAAGACAAGGGTCATTGATTCAAACTTTTCTCTACAGGGAGCTGGACCTGTAGTGTCAATGGAAAGTAGTCCTGGTGCTGATGTGGCATTCGTCTTACAAACAGCACCCTTACTTAATGGATCTGGGTAAAGGATAGCAGGAAGATCTCACTTTTTTCTTGAAATTATGTGCTGTAGGGGATGATAAGTTTTATTTTTATTCTGGTTAGCATAAATAGGATCTTAAACAGGAACTGTGACACCTGAATGGAGATGACGATCACTAATATACTACAGAGGTGTAGAAAATTTCCAGAGATGAAGGCTTGTATGGCATAGGACATAGCAACTCGCATTTTATTCTGTAGCATTAAGCACATCCATTTTTCTCCATCTCTTTTATTATTTACTAGTCATAACAACATGGGTATGACAACTCTCCATTTAAGGAGTCTTCCCAGATTTCTTGAAGCGTGTTTCATTCACAGGTACTCTTCCACCTCATTCTTCCTTCTTCTGTCAAGACTTTTCCCATTATGAACAGTGTCAAGCTGTCAAGACAAAATCAATTTGTCTTCAAACAGCCAATCTTTCTGAATACTTCTATAATACATCTGTAATAGAAAAATTATATATGTATATATGCATAGATGTATACGTATAAATATATAATTCAAAAGTGAGCCATATAGCTCCCACTAAAAAGATCCAGTGCCTCAAACACTGGCAGGCTTGGGGAATTGAACACTGCTCTAGGAAGCCTATTGCAGTGTTTGACCACCCTCTGGACAAAAGAATGCTTCCTGAAGTTCAGTCTGAACCTTCCTTTGCAGCTTTAAACCATTCCCACCTCTCAGCACCTCACTTCCCATGTCCTCGCCACAGAAAGCTGTAGGGGCAATGAGGTTGCCTCCTTTTCCTCAAACTAGATGAACCCAGAGTCCTCAGCCACTCCACATAAGACATTCCTCTCAGCCCTGTCACCAGCTTTGTTGCCCTTATCTGGACACATTCAAGGGTCTTCACATCGTTCTGAAGTTGTGGGGCCCAGAACTGCACATCTTGCTCCAGATTAGGCCTAACCAACACTGAAAATAGTGGGACAACCATTTCTTCTGCCTGGATGGTGATGCTGTGTTGGATATCCCTGTGTTGGATGGGGTTTGCCCACTTGGCTGCCAGAACACACTGCTGGATACTGTTGAATGCCTGCTGGCCAGCACCCCTGGATCCCCCTCTGGCTGTTCTCCAGACAGTCCTCTCCCAGTTTATACTTGTGTCCAGTGTTACCCCATCCCAAGTGCAGAATACAGCACCAGAACTTGTTAAATTTCACCCCATTATCTATTGCCCAGTGCTCCAATCTATGTAGATCCCTCTTCAATGCCTCATTTCTTGAGAAAGTCAACTGCACATCCCAGTTTCATACTACAAGAAAACTTGATGATAATAGTATTGAACAGGACTGGCCCTGGGATTAAACCCTGAGAACACTAGCAATGTTTTAACCTGCATCCATGGCTGATGTTTTGCCTTATCTGTTGTGATTCCAGGGACATTTTTCCTATTTTGTGTAAGAAGAGTGTGGCTGTCACTGGAATACTCTGAAAGGGCAGATTTTGCAGAGGAGAGGCAGGAGTAAGAGATCCCAGTCTGACCTGGATGTCTCATTTTGTCCTCTAAGGCATAAGAGAGCATGAGGGAGTGCACAGAGCTGCTATTGCCAGCTCAGCCTTATGAATCACTTGAAATGTGAGTGAGTTTCAGCAGCCTGAGGACATCGATGGCTTCTAAAGGGAAGTGGTTGGAGACAGGCATAACAAAGATAGGAGGAGAAAACAAAAAGGGAGAAGTCAGGAGAGATTCCTCTGATAAAATAGGCATGTCTGTCTAAGCCAAATAGCCAAGGCTTCTGCTACAACCTATGGAGAAAAAGAACATTTGTTGGGTCCTCGTCAACAGAGTTTGCATTTCTTTTCTTCTTGCCTCAGGGAGGCCCTGACAGGTTATACACCCTACTTCAACAGTGATATTTCTTCCATTGCTCTTTAGTCTGGAAATGATTTTTTTCATCCACTGCTCTAGGAAAGGAAGAATCAGCTATGAAAATGGGGTTTGGGTAAAAAGGTCTATTTGTAGTCCTTTTCACTTGTTGGACTTCCTTTTCTTTGTTTGGTTATCCAACTGGCAAATACATGAAAATGGCCTTTGAGGAACTTCGGCCTGGGCCAGATTCTCTGTGAGACAAGTTGGGGTAAATAAACTTGCTTTCTTGATTTTTTTGTTCCATACTGGTACATAAAACCAAATTTACACATATGTGAGTCCACAAAAATATGAACTTAGGCAGCTGACAAACATTGGGTATTTTTTGTTTTTTATGAGCCTCACTACCATAATAATAGTTTGTAGTCACATCTATGCTGGTAAATTAAATAAATGCCAGGATATGCTCCTGTGGCCTGGGACTCAGCCATCTCTTCTATTGTATTGTGGGCATTATCCCTGGCATGGTTTTGACTGAAGGCACCCAGTTCTCAGTCAAATGCCTCCCAAGCCAAGTTGGAAAGCTATGACTGATGATTCCAAACAGGCACTGGAGACTGAGAGAGTTTAACAGGATAAAAGCTGTACCGTGCCAGATGGCTTCAAAGTCAGGCAACAATTCTGTAATGTTTTGTTCACCAATACAGACACAGCCTCTGGGTGTTACCAGTCAACAGAGAACCACCATTAACTTGTGTGGTAAAGAACTGGGTTTTGCTGCTGGAAGGCGTGATGTCAAGTCACTTTCCTGTGAAGCATTACTACAGCGACATAGGGCTGATATTTATCTGTCTAGCCAGGAAGGAAAAAGCATGAAAGATCTGTCCCAGATGCTTCTTTATCCTCTGAATATATATCACAGAATCATCATAGCCTCCTAGGGTGGCTTGAGTAGGAAAGGACATTGAAGACCATCTAGTTCCAACCCTCTGCCATTTGCAGGGACATCTTGCATTAGACCAGGTTGCTCAGAGCCCCATCCAACCTGGCATTGAGTACTGCCAGGGATGGGGCATCCACTCACCACCCTCACAGCGAGGAATTTATTCCTAAATATAATCTACTGTACATTATCTATCTATATGGGGTGTACACAAGCACTAGATTTGACACTTGGCTTCTTAGACAGAGTAGGTTGTAAATTTCCTCTATTCCTTCTTGCACATTCAAGACTAACACGCAGTAGTGTGCGAGTTACAGCAATGATCGGCATGTATGTAATGGGCACATCTGCATGGCCGCCAACCTGGTACAAATCCTAAGTTATTACCTTTCACCTGCCAAAATGTCTAGTCTATAAAACCAGGATGTGAAGAATGTACTAGTGCAATCCCTGAAAACACACATTAAATTCACTTCCTTGATCCTACATTCCTACCTAAGTATCTCACAAAGTTGTCCGGATGAGATGATAGTGACTTATCAGTGTCAGCATTTTGTCTTTGCTAGATGAAGAGGTGAATGGGCACATTTCTGTAGGTTAACAAGGACTTAATTGTGTGGATTTGCCAGTTTGGACTACAATTAATTCAGAAGCAAACTTTGGGACTGGCACTGGTCCTTAATGCAATCTAAAAAAGGTAATGTTATTAGTTTGGTAATTTATTCAGTTTGAGGGAAACAGAAGACAATGAACTTCATCTCACAAATTTTACTGTCTCATCTCATTTCAGAATAGCATCAGACTTCAAAAGTGAAAGTGATATAGGGATGTCTGGAATACAGTATAAACCAGCTAAGTGTTTTTCCACGAATGAAGGCTCTCATCATCTATTAAAAAAATTCATCAGTATTTAAGGACTCCCTCTCTGCCCTTTGCCTCCCAAGACAGAGAGGCCAAATTAATTTACAAAATGCTGAAGTCCTAAAATTTAATGATATCATTACTATTCAATTGCAGTATGCTGTTGGACAGAGAATCATGTAATGAATAAAGTTCTTTTATGCCACCCTGATCCAGCCAAGTGTATTAAATAGGTGACTAGTTCTCACTTCAAAGAGAATAAACACAGCTTTCATTCAGTAGGAGCACTTCAATTTGTGTCAGTAATTTGCATTGACATCAACAGTTTGTAAGGTAAAAGCAGTCACATTCTTAACAGCTTACCTTGGTCTTAAAATATTTGCTTAAATGCTTTGATGAGGTGAAATCTTCTAGGCCCTAAGAGCACTACGAGTCCTTACTGTCCCAGTCTACCTTCCCTGGACACCCTGTCCATGTCCAAGGATACTGTTTCAGATCAGTTCCTGCCTAGTCATGCTGCAGGATGCTGGTTTGGACCCCTACCACAGTTCTGTCATGCATGGTCCAAAACCACAGGCTGATAACTGGACCTGTCCTCATCCCAGCCTTATCTCCATGGCCCTGCTGAAGAAGGAGAGAGGAAATTTTTCAATATAAGTTATTTCACAGTGACTCTAAAAATTGCTGGTATAAAATCCATTTGTATGGGAGCTGCATATCTGATCTCTATTTTTAATATTATGTATTTGAAGCAGGCTTTTTTTGAAGGTTAAACCAAGTGATTTACACCTCTTTGTAATTAGATGTAGCAATAAGAATAATATTTCACATTGTATTGGAATGTTCTTTTAAACTTTGTCATATAATCTTAAAAAGCTTAATAGATGTGGTGATTGGTATCTTAATTCAATTGTTACTTGACATGTGGGCTACTTCTTGATTTGCTTGAATAAATGGCTGAGTTTTCTGTGAGATAATTGTCTTCTGCAAGGGCTTTCTGTGAATATATTTTTAATTTTAAAGTGGTTCAGTTTCTGCCCTGGCTATTTAGACACTTTTTTCTTCTTCCAATAGCATTAATGCCAGTAATGCTAATTGAGTAATACTGCTGAATAAATCCTAAGTTCAGCATGTATATTGTAATTTTCAGAGTTCTTCCTGTACTCTCAGTGTCATAAATCCCCATTTTTAAAAGGAAATGAACATTATTATCCATATTTTCCATCACAGAAGTGAAATGCTACATTTTCTTATTCCATTTCTAATTTTTTCCAGGCAGATGCTTGTGAATCTCAACAGGGTCTGTCATTTCTCTGTTGCTCTCTTGTATACTGAAGACATGGCTGAACTCTGAAGACTACCAACACCAAACTTTGTTTTTTTGGTTATGTTTATTCTTGTAAATGAAACATGTGTGAGGCCACATATCTCTCTGTAAGACCATCTGGTATAGAATGATCAATGTCTATGTGAATAAATTATCTTGGGCTCCAAATGGGGGCAATCTGTCTGTAGGATTAAGAATGGTCTCTGGTTAATACTATCACTGGAGCCAGACAAAGGTCCTGGATGATGATGGTTGCCCTTTTCCAAAACCTATGCCATGGACTGTACTATTCACAAGCGTTGTCACATTTAGCAGTACAGTCTGATCTTTTGTGTCTACAGCTCTGAGTTCTCATCACCACACTGTTCTTCAGCAATGATGTGATTACATGTGAAATATTTTCTCAGCTAGCAGAAGTCAACCTGCATACAGACAGGCAAAGTGTTGGCATTCTTTTTTGATGTTTACTCTAGTCAACAGGCTGATCATCAACTCTGAAAGTCATCTCTAGCAGATATCCTGTAGACATGGGTGTTGTGAGGAAAGGGTTAAAACTGGAAGATTTGGTGAGGAGGGGAAAATTGAGTTGTTTTAAGAGGACCTTGCAACTGGGGGATGCTAAGAATATTCCCTAAGGGAAAATTCACATATTGTACTTGCTTTGGGATGATCTCTGTCTGCCTTGGGAAAAGGAATTTCTGTAGAAGAGAATAGAATGCCATCAAATAATTAAAATGTATCCTTTGCACATAGACCTGGGTCTCCTGCTGGAAGGAAGAGAGACAAGAGCCTTGGAGGTTATAGAAGTCACAGCATTGTAAAGTTTGATGCATGTGCCAGGCCCTTTGACATGATGCAGTCAGGAATGGGCTTATGTGTTTTGTACCCTGTTAAAAGACTGGACCAAGCCTAGTAGTGTGTGTGTCCCTGCTTGTTTTTTTGGAATACTCCAGCCAGTGTGTGGAATAAATTCAGTGTTTGCTCTTCAGCTGTGGGTTGTGGTCACCCCACCAATTCACACAATGGGGCATAGATTTTTAATATCAACATGTTTGCTGGTTTTGATGTGCACAGCAGGGAAAATATTCAGCATTTTTCTATGTCTGGGTGGCCCCCATTCAGAAAGTCTTTGTAAAAACAGTTTTCTGTGTGCTCTGATATCTGCACATCAGCAAAGCTGTGATGAAGTCTGTACCATGTACTGTGGTTTTTGAGGAATTGTCTTCTCTTACATCCTGTGAACAGGAAAAGGACTGAAGAGACTGTAGCAACTTACAGTTGCCTAATTATGGTAGAATTCTATTATAAAAATGAGCATCAGACAGTGGACTTTTAGAAAATTGTTGGTTAGGGGTCAGGGGCACCAGGGTATGGCAGGACAGTGTGGCCTTTGTGCTAAGATGCTGTTAGAAATAGCACATCTCAGGAGCTGAGCTACAGGACTGGACACTGGGACACCTTGGAAAAGGACTAAATACTTCTGCTGATTTGCACTTGGTGTTTCTTTCCTGATGTTTGCAGTATTCCTCAGAGGATAATCTGAGGGTCTGACAATGTGGATAACCTGGGAATTTAGTTTCCGAGGCATGGCCAAACAGGCACCAAGGTACTGGAAATACAATGGAATGTATAATGAGGACAGTCCATGTCTGTGGGAAGAAACATACCCTTGTGTTTTTGACAAAGAGAAAAAAGAAATGGAGTCTGGTTTTTTTCTGCATTAAAAATAGAAAGTATGATTATGATTATGCTCAGTTGATTGGGTAACTTTTTCTTGCTTTTCATTACTTCTATCTGACTTGGCTGTCTGTGTATCTAAACACTTTTTTTCAGAAAGATCTGGAATGATACCTCACTGTAATACACACAAAGATAATGAGACCCCTTGTGCTGGAAGAAATAAATCACAGAAGGTTTGATTTGCAAAGCTGCAGCTCTCACTGTATTGGTGTGTATTATAATTACACAAAGCTGTCATCTGACTAAGAAGCTACTCTTGAATTATTTTATTCAGCAACTTACTGGATGTTGTTAGGATAGAGTTCATTTTCTTCATAGCAGATTGGATGGTGCTGTGTTTTAGATTTTTGACCAAAACAGTACTGATAACATAATAATATTCTACCTATTGCTGAACTGTGTTTTCACAGAGTCAAAGACTTCTCTGTTTCCCATTCTGTCCTTCCCTCTCCTCCTCATTGAATACTGTGGGGGTTTTGCAATAGGTTGAGCAAACCAGGCAGATGATCCAAATTAACTGAGGAGATTAGTCCATGTCATATAACATGATGCTCAGCAATAAAAAGGGGAAAGAGAGAGATTTAGGAGTTAGGTGCTTTGGGTTTTTCTTTTCCTTTGGGGCTGGCTGGGCACTCGTCTACCCATGAGAGGTGGTAAGTGATTGCCTTTGCATTGCTTGTTCTGTTTTATTTTATTTGTCTCTTCTTCCATGTGACCTTCACTTACTAAATGTGCTTTTACTTCAACCCTGAAGTTTTCATGCAAAAAATAAATAAATAAAAATTCTTCCTTTTCCCACAGCCCATTGGTGTGAGGGAAGGGGATGAATGAACTGCTGTGTACTGCTTAGCTGCCTACCTTGGGGAACACACAATGAGCAACTAAACAACACTTTTGGTTGCAGAAACTGCAATTGCAAAAAAGAGTGCACATTACTTACTCTCATCTAATCTTGTGTTTTGCTGTGAATTCAACAAGATAAAGCTTCTTCATGAGGTACAGGAATTAAAGGATTCTTCTCCAGGGATACGGATGTATGTCTGCGTTGGACACTTGGAACAAGCTCATTTAGGAACTCAAGCCATATGATGATGGTAGGATGGAATTTCTCAGCAGGACTTAATTAGCCTGGACAAAGCACAGTTTCACTGCTCTTTCATCATCCTGATACTGTGTGGTTGGTTGTATAAACATCGTTCTCCCTGCATCCTGCCTGACCTTCAGGCACCTCAGTTTTGTAATATCTTCACTTTTCTTCTATGCTCAGAGCCTGATTTCCATAATACTTCTCATTTCTTTGTGTCAAGACCTGGTTATGACCTCTTCTTTATGATTTATTTTTAATCACAATATTTTCCATTGAGGAAATTCAGGATATGTCCTCATGATGGTGATGTGCTCAGTCTTTACAACATGTAAGCAGTGTTCTGCATGACATGGCTTGTGGTGGGGTGAGAAAAGTGAATCATTCTGCTTTCATCTCATCTTACACACCATCATAGAAAAACACTGCTAAAATTCCTACCTTATAGATGCCTATGTTACAGATGCTGCATATAGGTATTGGAAGAAACTGGAACATTCATACTAAAATAAAAACCAAGGGCAAGGCCCATTTCCCCCTCCTCATTAGCAGAAGACCACAAATAGGGATGTATCATCACTTTGCCTTTATACTCAGAACTAAGCTGTGGAATTTTTTTCATCACAGAATCAACTTCACCTTATCTCAGGCATCTAAATGTCAGACAACTAATCTAACTATTCTGCCTTTGGATGTCTTAAATTTAGGTGAGATGAATCTCAATTAAAATAAGATTTGCTGTTCAATTACAGTGTTGTGGCATGAACACCATGACACATTCAGGCCATGGATAGATTTTTACCTACAGCTGTATACAGCAGTATTGAAATCTGAGCCAGTGGTAGTGATGTACAGATTTTAGAGAGAATCAGTTGAGGCTGATATGTCTTCAATATTTGAATCATTGAATTTGTTTTTCTATGGCTCAGCTGTCAATTTGTAAATTCCTTATTTAGACACTTTAATAAAAGCAGGGCTATTTATTGATCCTGTTTGTAAATGTTGCTTAAAATGCATTGTTTCTGTGATAGAATAACAAGCTGTTAATTAAAATAATTAAGTAATCTCCCTCTTGGAATTTGTGATTTTAAGTACTTGGGATGTGCTGGCCTCATATTTCTACAAGCATTTGTAACATGCACAGAAATTCACACACACAGACACCTGCTTCTTCCTATTATTTTCATGTAGAGAAAAACAAATCATCCCATGACTGAGGCTGAATGCCTCATTTCTTTGATTATTACAGCAGGCTCAGCCATGTAGCCAAACACTGTGAGGCCATTCATTAATTTTCCAGGTTGCTCCAGCTGAGTTTTAAAGATTTTTATTTTTAATCTGTCCCCATGCTTTGATACTGTGCCCACCTCACACAAAGATTTTTATGCAATTCTGAAAGTCCCTTTGCCCTGTTAAAAAAAATTTTGCAAGGTTGCTTATCAAAGAATGATCATTTTCTGGTAATAGCATATAGATCAGCATATAGATCCACTAGAGGGAGGTGCAAGAGGGTCAAAATGTGAGCATTTATTTGACACCAACTTCTTAATGCTGCAAGGTGAACTAGAAGTATTCTTCATGGCCTATGGACATTTCTAGAATAAAATTCACACAATCTTCCAGCACACACATAAAATAAACAGATTTACTGCCTGTGGACATGTCTGTTTCACTGAGTGAAAAATCTGAGTGTCTGTTCAGATCTAGATATCTACCTTGAATGCCACCTACTATGATCTCTGAAACACTTCATAGATTAGTCTTCTTGCAAGTCCAGAGCTTTTCATGTCAATGAATTAAAGAGAAAAATAAGGTGCTTTCAAGCGGTTATAATGTGTAAACAACTAAACATGAAATTGCAGAAGGATCCTGTGAAGAAAAAGTAGAATTTGCATGAATAGCAGTGCTAAAGATGTGATTTTTGTCTTGGATACAACTTTATACTATGTGAAACTCAGTGTCCACAGTAAAAAATACTGTTAAAATTGGAGAAGATGGAATAAGAAACCCAAAACTTATTCAAGTACTGAAGAAAAAAGACTTGTTGTGGGAGAGGTTAACTTTCTGTGTGTCAGAATGTTAGAAGGGTATGATTATGGTATTTAGGAATAAAATACTACTGGCTTATTAAGAACCTAGATTGGAATATGAAATCAGGTGGGCTTTAATGAGAAACTAGGAGGAAATAAAGTTTCCTTTTCCTCTGTGGAACAGAGTAGGAGGGAGGATGTAGTAGGATGTTTCATGGAAATAAAGCTTTCCACATATCTTTGGTTTAAGTCTGAATATGCTGCCAAATGTTGATATACTAGACAAAAATTGCTGTGCTCCATGGAGGGTTATATCTAGAACATACGGGAGATCAAACTATTTATTTATTCTGATGATTGCTGGGATCTTAACCTCTGTGAACTGCTGAACTCAAGTAGTGGTACTATGATTTTTCACAGATATAGGACAACTTTATAGACAGAGCCAGGTTAGAAATACCAATACTTTCTGTGTGAACAATTGAAAATGTACAGTGCTTGATTGTTCAACAGTTTTAGTGGATTTTTGTTCAAGGTGAAGTTTCTGCTGTCACAGTGAAACTCCTGAGGCTTGTGTTGGATTTATATAAAAGTTCAATGATTAATGCTTTCCTAGTATTACCTAAAAAATACCTGCCAGAAGCAAAGATATAATGAAGTCTGGCCAGGACAAATTTTAACTGTGTGTTGATACCAGCACTTTTCCTTTTTCCTGTAGTCCCACCTCTGATGCATTTGTGTTGCTTGACACACAGTCATTCCTTGAAGCCAGTTCACTCTGTACTTTGAAAAGACCCTGTATGAGAACTTCTTAAGTGAACTATTGTATTGATTTTCACTTTCATAAGTGAAAATTTTGTTAGGGCTATCTCATGTTCTAGGAGACAAATTATTACACAAACCCTTGCAAAGGTTTTCCAAGTCAGCTGACACAGGCCATTTAAGGACCCTTGTTTATTTGAAACAGTACTGTCCCTTTAGGGATAATAACTGTTCTCGTAGGGACAATTATGCTTTGTAGCAAATTCATACATGTTCTCTGGTCCAAGGAATGCTTTGTAGGATATGCTTATATACATGTCTCTGTTCATGGACATCAAATTTATAACCAAGGCATAGGATGCATCTCACCCTCTGTGATGCCCACCTCTGTTGTGCATTGGGATACTCTAAGTGACTGTCTTATACTAAATACCTGCTATAACAGGATGGATGGAATGCATCTTACTTGGTTAATCTTAAAGCATTTACTTGGTTAAATTTAATGTAGATGCTTGCTCCTCTCTATAGAGGGAAACGGTCAAGTCTTCTGCACTGGACTTTGAATCATTTCTAATCAGCTATTCAGTTCAGATACAGGTATGCATCACATTAAGAGAACTATAGGCTCATGGAAAAGCCAGAAAAAAAATGGAATTTTAAATTCCCAAATACAGAGTATGACAAAGCTGTGAACAAAAGAAAGCAGCAAGAAAAGGACGACTGTGAGCTGAGAATTGTAATATAATCTGTGAGCCAAGAAATTATAATGGTATTTAGGGCTGGTGCAGAACAAATTACATGAACAAAACCTCAAAATGATAATAAAGTCAGATTATTCTTGGACAGTCACACATTATATAGCAGTAAGACAAAATAAATCAAGAAAAGCTGATTAAAAAAAAACAACTTTGAAAGAGTAGAGGAATTTTAATCATGGAAAGATTTAATTACAGTCATATTGATCAGCATCACAACTCTGAACAAACTTCCTCAACACAAATTCTGAACACTGTGCTCTTTAGGGAATGAGTCCTCCTATGTATCTTTTCAAAGAGGCTACAGAGCATGTACCCAGTTGCCTTTTAGATCTCACAAGAAATGAGCCAACTGAACAACTTACATTGAGAGGACTGGTTCTTTGGTGGGGCTAAAGAGCTGAGGGAAGTAAGGATTCTTTTCTTCTGGAGATTGTAATAATTTTAATGTACTTAAATGTCCTTTACAACATAGAAAACTGCTGGCATTGCTCGACTGCTCAGCATTACTGATTGAAACTTGTGGGACAATAGGTGATTATAATAATGAAGTTGAATTTCCATAATAAAGATTAGTCCATAATCAGAAGTATCATTCTCGAGTATGATTTATGTGATTTACTTCTCATTTCCTCCTCCTAAATTTCTTACATTGCAAGATTTTCAGCTGCTGCCAACTCATTTCAAGGAACAATGGGTAGAACGCAAAGTTTTTCTCTTCCTGGAAAAATAAATACTTGTATTGATTTTCTGGATCTTGATGTATGGGTAAAAGCAACTCTAATAAAATAATATTTATTCATGCTCACTGAAAAAAGCAAGAATGGAACAGAACCCAAATTATGTAACAGTTAGCTGCAGCAAAGCAGAAACCCTCCTGCAAGGACTGAATGCATTTCTCAAATTGATGTTATCCTTGGTTTTCAGTGATATCATAGGGAGCATAAAGTACACAGGATCATGCTGCATAAATTCACAAGGTTGTGCTTCAAATCTGTAATCATTAGTAAGAACTTTGAAATGAAGGATTTAGAAGCTATGCTTTTTCATTAAAAAAATTAAAAATATTTTAGTAGACAGGATCACTGAGGAGTTATTCTGACATAAAGTACGAATCAAAAGCATTTTCCCTGCAGCTGTCTGAAACTGGTGAGATTAATTTTAATATGGAAGAAATTGCAATCTTGAGGAAACCACTGGTACCAAAACTGCAGCCTTCAGTCTGAATGGGATCTGAAATATCTGAAATTCAAAGTGATTAACTTTTTAGGTCTTAACAGGAATGTGACAGGACCATAAAATGTTGTAGGTCATAACAGGCCTGTAACAGGGACCCTTATGTTGTATATGGAACTAATTTATTGTGAAAGTCTATTTAATAAGCAGGCTATTTAAAGTCAGAAATAAGACTGAATTCCGCATAAGCACAGATTTAGCAGAATGCTTAGGTTTGTAACTTTTTTCAGTCCCTCATTTCTTTTTGAAATATCTTGGTGAACTTGATCTCTAAGGTTTTGCCCTACCTAACTGGAGACATTTTCAATGTAGACACTTTAGGCCTAAATCCAGAGTGTTGTTTTCTAAACAATGAATATACTGCTTTTTTCTCTGTAACTGGTTGCAGTTGTAAGAGTGTCAAATTTGTTGTTATCAGTAAGATCAATCTTTGGGTCTAAATAAAAACAAACATGAGAAAGGCTGACTTCAATGTAGAAGAAAATCCCAGAAAAATAGAGCATTTCAATAAACATGTCCCCACCTCAAAATCACATTTTGATGAATTAAGTGAATCTGACAAAGTGAAACTAATTAAAAAACTTTTGAATAATGTCTAAAGAATACCAAGATGCTGAGAAGCAAGAAGACAATTGGAAATGATTCAGCACAGTGTAAGTATTGAAGACCATGGATGCAATTATCTTGACAAAATTCGGTGGCTGTTAAATGTAATTGGGGTTAGGAGTCATTCCCTAACTCTGAAGAAATTTTCAGATTTTTTTTTTATTTTATTTTTGAAATCTCAGAATAAGCCTTGGGTCTAGTTCTTCGGTTTATCACAGCATCAACTTCATTTTGAGCACTGTACCTTCAGCTGTTCTCCATGCCCTTCATTGCCTTTTCTGAAGAAAGGGAAGATCTATGAATTTAATATTTTACCCATTAAAAACCCCATGTCAAAAACTTCTCTGACTCCCAAGTTGTTACATTTAGTGCCTTAGGGAAACTAAGCTTATTCACAGTACTTCATGGTCTGTATGATCTAATGTGATCCTATTCAGACCAAAAGGGACAAGACCTTTAAATGATTACCAAAATAATTTACAGGAGGGACACTGTTTTTTCCCTACCACAAAATTGATTTTTCTCCAGAAAAAGAAGTCTATATGTTTCTACATAAATAAATCAGAAAGCATTAATATCAGTTATAAGTAGGCTTTCACATTTTTAAAATTAATTTATTTTAGAAATGAAGAAAATTTGAAGAGTGAAAATATTTTTTAATACTCTTGTTGGCATTCAGGAAGATTGTTACTGCTGAGTGACAACATAGGCTGTTAAAGAATTGAATGAAATGTAAAGTGTTAGAAGGATTGTCATGCTTCATAATCCAAAAAACCACAGATAACACCTAGTGTCTAGGTATCTACAGGATGGACACAACATCTAGATGGTCCTGTGAATACCTGTAACAAACATGAATAATTTCATCTAAGAGCTGCACAACTTTTAGTCATGAAAATTTAGTGCTTCATATTGGACAAGAGAGATATTTTGAGCAGGGAAAGGAACACAAAGCCTATGCCACACTTTTTTTATCCAGCCTTAAGAAAGAAAAGGTGCTCATTAAGTCAGATGATTACATTTGCCATTTCAGAGGAAAGGGAATTAGGAAGAGAGGACACCTCATCATTCAGTGAAAATAGAAGTGTCATCTGCATATAAATGCATAAGGTTTTGCACAGCCCTCAGCTGGGTTTCTAATAAGGAGAAAAGTACAGTTATAAATATAACACTGACCCTGGTGATACAGATATTCAAATGGTTTTGAGAAAATCAGTCTTAAAGATCTGCAGGATGAGCACATCTGTGGGGATGGGAAAGAATGGATACCAGACTGGAACAAAAAATGATCATCTGGGTTAGGACACCACACTGAGAAGCAGTGAGAATGAAAGAATGAAATCTTAAATATTCTTTTGTGTTGTTAACCTTTTTTTTTTTTTTTTTTTTTTTTTTTTTTTTTTTTTTTTTTTTTTTTTT